>VZSG01000649.1:156650-178443 GCA_013398315.1 Nothoprocta pentlandii
CGGCTTCCGGCCACGCCCCCAAGCGTCGCGGGGTGGAGGGGGCGCGCGGGGCACGTGACCGTTGGCGGGCAGCGGCGCCGCCATGTTGCCGTGGCGGCTCCGCACGTTTGCTCCTAACGTCGCGTCTCGGTTGCCGGGTGCGGCAGGCGCTCGAGGCCGGCGGCCTCACCGGCCCGCGGGGCTCCTTCTGTGGAGACGCCCCGAGCCCGCGCCAGGTGGCCCCGCTGGAGCAGGGCGCTGGGCTAGGTGATCTCCAGAGGGCCCTCTCAGTCGCCCACATCCTGTGTTCCTGTGAACCGTATCGGGTTCTCCACGTTTTTATAACACGTACGTTTTGATGGCCTGTCCTTTCTCACGGGACAGCGCTGGCCGTTACCAGCCCACTTTGTAGAGCCACCTGCTATATGACAGTATATGATGATGGCAATGGGTCATAAATCATGGAACTGTTGGTGCTGGATGAGGCCTTCAGAGATCACCTTCATTAAACCCCCGTGCTCAACAGCAGTGCAAAAGTCAGCTTTCCTGGTGCCCTGCCCAGCTTGTGAATGCGCAGGAACGGGGACGCTGCATCCCCTGTGGGCACTGTGCTGTGGTGTGTTTCTCTGGAGCCCAGCCCTCCGCAGGGCTGAGCATAAGGGCAATGTTTGCTCCCCGGACCAGCGGCACTGCTCCTAATGCAACACAGGATCCTGCGGGCCTTCCTTGCCACGAGGACGCGCGTCAGCCCACGTTTAGTGTGTCCACCAGGAGCTGTTCTGCAAAGCGCCTGGCCTGTGCTGGCGTGCGGGATGATTCATCCACCTTTTTGTCTCTCTGGACCCCTTCTTCTGAGCTTGCGCGAGAGTGTGCTATGGAGGGCAGTGTTGAAGGACCCGCTGTAGTCAAGGTGGAGAACATCCACTGCTCTGCAGTGCGTCATTTTCAACTCCAGCTGCTCCACAAGGGAGGCTGAAACATGTTTGGACAAGCTTGTTTAGGGAATGATGGGTGCGCTTGAAAATTCACGCCGCTTGTCTGAACTATGTGCCAAGTTCAAACAACTCATATGCAACAGACTTTTCAATCTGAAACGATTGCTGAATTGGAGAAGACAGAAAATTGTGTTTGTCTTGTTGCAGGGCAGGTTAGAGAAGAGAGAGGAGAAGAGATGGTTTGGATCAGCAGCTAATTGAGCTCATTTCTTGATACTGCACTGCCTGCTGCAAATAAATTTTGTGGATGAAAAATCGTTACTGAAAAAATGGGAATTGCAAGATAATTAATTTGTTTAGTCCATGCCACGTGGTCCATTGAAAACATCAGTTAACTCAAGAGCTGAAATATTGGTGTTCCAGTGTTCCATTCCTAGATTTTAATACATGTAACTGAACTCTGAAAAAAAAAAAAAGTCGCATAGTCCCGTTTTGTTGTTGTTGTTGTTGTTGTTGTTGTTGTTGTTGTTGTTTTTTCTTGAGTTATTTTTTCCCCTGAAGGGACTCAGCAGTCAATGGGCAATCTTCGGAATATGCAATTGTATGAGGACTTTCCTGTAAGACTGAAAAAAAATTTGAATCTTTAAATACTTCAGTATAATAATTTCACAAAAAATAAATGTAAGGTAAATTTCTTCATCACACTGAGTTGTGCATTAAATTTTTACCTGCAGCTCAGATATTTGTGGTTCAAAAATAAAATATTTTCTTACTTAAATTGCTAACTATCGATAAAAATGTTAATCTTCTAATGAAGCTAGAGCCAAGGTGTAAGGTAAAAGTGACTTCTGTAGAAATGCAACTTCCAGGAGCTTAAATTAAAATAATTTTTAGAAGCTCAGTGATACCACTAGACTTGCTGAAAAGCTTAACATCATTTTTTTTACCTGTGATTTGATGTTTAGTTCAAATAATTAAAGGAGAGTTAGAGCAAACAGTTTTCCCATTAAGCAACAAATAGGTCATAAGTGGCTTCTGGACTTTCATACTTTTCAAACCCTGCTAGTTCTGTATTTTTAGCATTAACGGCATGTAGTTGCAGACTGAATTATGTCTCTGAAATTTGGCACAAGTAGCATATGTTGGTTGGGAATGGGCCTCTGGAAAGACAGAACAGTTTCTCGTGTGAGCTCTTAGCCTGTGGGTGGAGAAAGAAGGAAACGGAACAGAAAACAAGCCCTGAGTATGAGCGGACACTGTGAAGAGTTTGAAACACAACTGTGACATCCGGTGTACAGTAGGCAGAAGTCTTCTGTTATCAGTTCTCACTAGTTTTCGAAACAAAGCTGCTTTTATGGCCATTGAGTATCAGGAAGCCTTTTCAAATGCATGGAGTGGTCGTGGTGGGGGTGGACGCTGGCTCTTGCTGCGAGCAGGGGAGGACAGCAAACGGTAGAGAGTGTGTGGCTGCGGCGCCGGGAGGCCCTGGGCGGCCCGCACAGCCCCGACCCCGCGGCGCTTGCGGCAACAACATTACAGCTGCCGTTAAATGGCATTTGCCAACAACAAGAAAATAACTGCGCTTCGGTATTTCTCGTTGCTGTCCCACGCAGTTTTAGCTTAGTGCTTTGCAATAGTAGTTACTGAGTTGCTATAAAATCCCCTGCTGAAGCAGTGGGCTGGGACTGAATGATCTCTAGAGGTCCCTTCCAACCTCAACCATTCTCTGAGTCTGTGAAATGTTTAGAGAAAGATCTTAAGTTAGAAAACTTTTCTCAGATTATTCTGAAGAAGCAAAAAATTCTGTGTTGCTAAAACCTGGGGCAGAAAGACTAGTGTATTTCTACCACTGAATAAGACAAGCTCAATATTGACAACAGTGATACATATATTGCAAGAGTTCATTCTTGCCATATTTGGCCTTGAAAGGATGTTTTTCAGTCATGGCCTTGCTGACGAAAGCCAGCGGCTCCACTGTGGTCAGCTTTTCAGGAGGAAAGGAAAATACAGATACACTCTGCACTTGTTCACGGTTGTTCCGCAGGTGCTTCTGCCTGGCTGCAATGTCTCCAGCCTCCTGCAATACCACAGACTCACTGTGAGTAGCACTCACAGTGCTCTGCAGGATGCCAGAGCCTGCTCCCACCCCCACTTTTCATCTCATTTCTGGTGTATCAGAGGGCTCTCCTCCTTGCATATGCAAAGGGACTTAGATTTCTAAGGAAAAGGATTGGCTTGGATTTAGAAGCTATTGCCATCTGTTCTCAAAGTACTTCCAGGACTTCATCTTTATATGTCAGATTAGCTGAATAATACAGTCTTCCAAGGCAGACAATTAAAAATTCAGTTTCCCGCAATGTATTCCATATACTGGGGGGGGGGGGGGGGGGGGGGGGGTCTCCTTATTCACAGGTTATCTTTTTGCACTTACTTGGTTACAAGTATACATGACCTTAATTTGCTTCATTTTCTAACCTTCATAAAGTTTTTTTTTTCTCATATGTCATGTTATCTTCAGCTGCTGTTGACTCTGTTGCACTCTCAAGTACTTCTGTTGGTACTCATTGCTCTTTCCTTCCCCACCTGTTTGCCTGCCCAGTGCCTATAGGTGTAAGATAGCTCTGCAGACCCACATATAGAAAGGGCCAGTGGTGTCTGATGCCTGTCCAGTTTTTGATTATTCCGTGTGGCTTACCCTCTTGACAGCTATGCCATAGCAGTTCTGCATTGCAGTTCTGAAAGACTGTGCTGCTGTAGAATTACTTCAGAAAGAAATCATATCGAGTATTTGAAACAGAATCACCAAGAGCCTCAAGTGAAAGCTGTAAGCTTCGGGTTTGTTCTTGAAGAATTTATTTCAAGAACAGCCTGAAACACAAGTGTGGCCAAAACCATTATTAAAAGAAAGCAGTAAAGCCAGCTATCTGAAAGTGTGAGATTGGCTTACGGCAGGCATGCTGTTAAAAACGGGACATTGAGTATGTCCTGCCACATTCTGGCAGTGGGCTGCTCCAGTGCTTGCTCGCAGGTGCTTTCTGTGCACCTGAAAGCTAGAAATACACTTTCCATTTCACTCTGTCAGCTTTGTGGCATAGAAGGAGGAACAGTCAGAAGGGAGATCCTGTCTGTCCCATCCCAAGGAGTCACTACTCCCTTGGGGTACTAAAAGAAGCTGACAACAGCAATTCAGAGGTTTTTTGAAGCACATACTCTTTGTTTTAGCTTACCAGCTGAGAATGTTTTGTTTTTTCTTCAATTCACTGCTGCTTGTCCAGGCTGTATGTCTAAATATTGTTATCTTGTGAGGGACACTTGGAGATCAGTTTTCATTTGATTTCACAGAATCACAGAATGATTGAGGTTGGAAGGCACCTCTAGAGATCATCTAGTCCAACCTTCCTGCTCAAGCAGGGTCACCCAGAGCACAGGATACCTGGTCGCATACCAGGAGGGTTTGGGAGATCTCCAGAGAAGGCGACTCCACAGCCTCCCTGGGCAGCCTGTGCCAGGGCTCTGTCACCCTCTCAGGAAAGAAGTTCTTCCTCACATGGGGATGGAACTGCCTGGGTTTCAACTTATACACATTGCCCTTTGTCCTATCACTGATTTGTGAAGATTTGTTCAAATTAACTGATACAAACTTTTCCAATCATTTGATTGACTGTCAACAGGATTTATTATTGTTCTTATTCAGTTGGGATCAATATCTTCTTAAGCTCTAGTCTAGCAAATGCTATAGGCAGATGAGGTCATTTGATGCTGGAAATGACTCTTAATGAGCTTGCCTTCAAGTAGTTACTGCTTTAACGGAGCATTGAAAGTACAGTGCTTTAGGTGATGCAGTAAATGTCTGTCCTAAGCTTCATAGGGCATAGCCAAGGCAAGGTTATGTGTCTGTCTCTGTTTTGTTTATCTCTACTTGAAGAAGTAAAACTTTTCAAGCTTTCTAAGTCTGTTGTCTGTTATATCCTTCTTAGGGAGCAGGTGCCGCATGCCTCTATTTTAGAGCTGTGGTTCAGGGCATTTGTCAGCCACAGGGGATAGGATGGCCTTGCCTGCACTGGAAGCAAATGGAATTTAGATGTGATCCTCAGCCACTGGCATTTTTACTCTTACACCCTTTTACTCTCAGGCAAATCAGATCTTAGGCAGTTTTGCCATTTTTCAGTACAAACAATAAACTCCATCCAAACTCCAGCTCAGACTTTCAAGACCAGTAGTTCCTTCTCTCCCCCCCTTCCTTCCCTGAATAGCCCCACGCTTTCCATGAGCCAGTGACATACACAGCAGAGGAGAGGACTCCACACAAAACACAGAGTCAGGTTCTGGCATATATGGGCAGTCAGAAGAAGGAGTTGTGTCTCTCCCTCTCCACTCTCCCTTTTATTCCAGTTATTAATTCAGTGAGGCTTTGTGTGTATGTTCTTGAACACAAGTGCAGTTTGACAAGTTGTGCTGCTTCTAAGAGAAAGTTCTCTTTTCCACAGCCCATAGCTTGCAGCTTTCTGTTCTTACATGTATGTTGTGAAAGAAAGGAATTCCTTTCTTTCACAGGATGGAATTCCCTTTCTTTCAAAGGAAACCAGAAGAGATTATTCAAAGCTGCTACAGGTAGAAGGAAGCATTTTCCTGCAGTCCAGAATTGGACTCCAAAGCCACAGAAAATGGTAGCATTTAAAACACCCCTGACTGTTTCCTATCTAAAACTGTCTAAAACACCAAATACTTGCTCAGAGTGTCTTTTGCAGTACCAGCACAGAGTAGTCCAAGGCAACGTAGTCTGTACATGGCACTGAATTCCAAGAGGTAAGTTCCACTACAGCTGGTGGATCACTGTTTCAGTCGTTCCAATGCCATCTTTCTTTTGTGATTTGCCCAACCAAACCTGGTAAGTCACTGGGAATGCAAAGGGATGGGCATTTTCTTAAGTCCTGGAGTACTGTCGTAAATTCCTTTGCTTTCCCCACTTGCCTACCCTTTGGTAAGTGACCAAGTGGCTGTGTATATTAAGAAAGAAATTAGTTATTTAAGAATCTAATCTAATCTAAGAATTTAAGAGGAAAACTGGGCTGGTAAGATTTGCAGCATCTTGAATTGGTTGGAGATAATTCAGATCTCCTCGATATTGTGCAAACTGCAGAAGTCTGGTTATCCCTGGTTATTCCACCACAGGCCTTGTGTGCTTAAAAAAAAGAAGGAAAGTAATTAAATTTTGCTACATGTATAAACTAGCAGCTTACAGTGCAGATGCCGGTAGGTGGCACCCAAGAATATGCAGCATTGTTCACAAACTTTGCTTTCCTATTTGCCCACCAAAAATGGCTGCATCTCTACATCTCCAGCCTCTGCACTCTTCATGGCCACCCAGGATGTTTGAAAGTGCACACTGGTGGAGAGCTATCAAAGAAGAATCCTGAAAAACAGAAATTCAGATTTTCATTTGCTTCTTTTAAAGCATGTTTCTAGGTGCTGTGGGAAAGTACATAAAGGAATCCGAAACTAGAATTATTAAAGGGGATGTGTATCAAGCTTCCATTTACTCTTGCTTATAACTTTGTCAGCTGACAATCCTTTGAGGTGAAATAACCTCTGGGAGTTGTTTCACCAAGTGACATTCTTTTGAGGAGCTTCAGGATGAGTTGGCCTTCCCAGTGACACCACTGAAGAAAACTACCTGATTCTTGGCTACATAGAAAACTTTTAGTGGTCTTTTTTTTCCAGTCTGGATAAATATATGACCAAAGAATTCAGAGATGCAAAAAAGTCAAATATGCATAGGCAATCATGTCCTAGCTTTTGAGAGCCTAACTTTGCAATCTTAATGAATGGCATTGTTTTCTTTTTATACCTAGGCCCAGTGAATGAGCTGAGTTGTATTTCTACCTGATTATTCATATACTAAGGGAAGTTGTCTCTGATCCACCATAAGCTGATTCCCAGCAATACAACTGCTTTGTCCTTGACCTACAGGTCATGATTTGGTTGGTGGGTTGGTTGGTTTGGGTACTTTGGATACAAATGGAGAGGAAGAGAAGGCACGTATCTGCCATTGCTATTGTTTCTGTTTTCATATCCTGCTTCTAGTTTAAATAGCGGAAGATTGGATTGCCCATCAATGCAGCTTTCAGAAGACTTGGCACTGAAATGACATGAAAAACATTAACACTGAATTTGGACAAGCCTCAGGATAGTCAGTGCTATACCTGGTGGGAGCTGACTTTAGAGGCCTTAGAAACCATGTACGAACTCCCCACAGCCCCCGAGTCCTTCGGATCAGGTCTTCTATTTCTTTCTCTGAGGCAGACCACATGGGAATTCATCACCACCCTGCATTCGCACCTATGCAATATCCTGAGGTGAAGCCCATCACCATCCACAGTTGAGTGCAGCAGGGACAGGAGCACTAGAGAAGTTAATTAAATTCCCACCCCCCACCTGATCTGCTCCTCCTCTTCCCAATGCTCCACTTTGCAGCTTCAGACAGAGCAGTGGGAGAATGGAGGGAGTGTAATTATTTAGCTCCTTAGAGCTAGCTCTACAGTGCTTCATAGCTTGTTAATTACAGTTTCAGCTGTGCTAGTCAGTGGAGGAACAGAACAGCATGTGGCAGGTGGGGGGACAGGGAGAAGTGGGAGGTGTAGAAACTCAGAGAGATTGGGAAGAAGCCACAAGCAGCTGGTGAAGGGGAGAAGGCAGAGTGAAAGGGCTGGTGGGTGGGAGAGCCAGTGGTGAGGCAAAAGAACTGCAGGGGATGGGAAACAGTCAGGAAATAAAGGAAGACAGAGAAAATAAAGGAGAGGAAGTGCTGAGCACAGAGGTCAGCATGCTTGTCTCTGGTGAGTGATGGAGAGACAGGTTAGGCACCAAAGGACAATGTGCTCTGACATGACCAAAGCACAGCCATCTCCTCTGTGCACTTCACACTGTGCCCACCTACGTTCTCAGGCAGCTCAGATAAATACCCACGCTCAGAATCCAGCCACTGCCAGCGAATGCATTTCAGTCTGGTCGCATGGGGATTGATTTCTGGATGACAGGATGGCTCACATGGTATACTGGTCCTTTTCAGAAAAAAAAAAATCCTCTACTAATTTCTAACTTTTTCTCTCTAACACCAAATAGTTTCAAAATTGTCCCCCCTCTCTTCATATTCAAGCAAATGAAAATCTTAAGCATTTTCAGAAAAAAAAAAAAAAATTAATTCCTCTATGAGAAGGCAAAGCCCTCTGTAGAACACATATGAGATCCTGCCTGCTCTATCTGTTGAGCACTATCAGCACCATGAAGTGCTTACCAGTAGTGAAATGCCAGAGTTCATACAAAAACAGTTAATGGAAGAGAAAGTTACTTTACTTTGCAGAGACAACTGTTGGGTACCCTGGTACTCTAGGAAGGTCCTAGGACTGAAGAGCTGCTGTTCTGCATATTTATGTAACTCACCACCAGGAACACAGGTGAGATGATGGTCAGGCTGAGGAGAGCACAACTGGAGGGTGGTGGGAGCGGCTGAATTGTGGACATGGTAGTTGCCCCTCAGATCAACAGGTCTTCTTCCCTCCCTTGGTTCTGCCGTTTGTGTTGGTGGAGAGTACAGAGGCTAAGCAAAGGAGGAAATAGCTGTAACACACTCTCTTTGCACTTGGGTCAGTCCCCATAGAGAAAGCTGCATTTCTTCTGCCCACTGTTCCAAGTATGATGTACTTAAGGAAAATCATTACATTTCAGGATGTTCAAGACTACCAGAGCAGTTTATTTAAAATGAAGTGACAGAAGGAGGAGTGGCAGGTCCTTTGTGGAAGACACATTTATCTACATCTTCTAAAATGAACTTGTGTGAATTTCTTTCGACCAAAGTGTGAAGGGACAAGTCTGAACCAGAAAAGCCTCTGTTCTCAAGGACTTAATGTGACACTGCCAATAGCTTTCAACTGTGACTTCATCTTTTCCATTTTCTTCTGGCAGATCCCAGTGTGTTTCTCTTCTTTCGCTTAAGAAACCATCAATGATGTCCCATGAGACAGTGTGTGAATGCTTTGCATTATGTAATGTTTTAACATTTGGCATTCCCATGGTATTATTCCTCACCAATACAGAATAAGTTGTCAGAGCATGAAATTGTTATTTTTACATATTCTTAATGTACAGCTGTCAGTCTGAAAGCCATGCACAAGCTTGGTGCAAACAGAATGATTAAATTCTCTGTTTCATTCTCTGCCTGTGCAGAGAATCTCTTGGAAACCTTCTTTCCTTTTTGAGGGGATAGAAAGAAGAGAGACAGACCTTAAGAAGTAATAATTCTACATAATAGCTCTAACTAAAAGGTGAAAGCTAACTTAAAGAGATTGTGCCCTGAATGCAATAAAGACTCATAAATCCAAAACAATAGTGTTTGGTTTCTAGCACCTGTGTTCCTGGCACAGAAGTGAAGAATGAACAACAGGTAATCAGTGACCCAGCTTAGGGTGCCAAATATATCAACATGTTCGAAATCAAATCTACTCAGAATTTACAAGCATGTTTTTCTATGTTAATTACCATAGAAGAATGACAGAGCCTCATGGGAGGACTAGTATGACTAGGAATAAAGTACATAGAGAAAGAAGAAGAAGGTATGAAAAGGGGTCCACCTAGGACAACTTCTTTTTTTTTTAACTTGTTTTTGTTGATTGCAAATGCATAAAAGAAAGGAGCTCTCGAAAACTACCTGCTTGGAGAGATATCACCTCTCATATCCTTTGTTGCCTTCCTGTACTTGAGGTACTGTAATAAAAAACAGTGCTGCTCTGGAATGATAGAAGAATTTGTGGAAAATATGTCTTTAGGAGGTTCCCAGATAAGGCTGGATAAAACTCTGAACATCCTGGTCTGACATAACGGCTGACCATGCTTTGAGTATGAAATTTGGACTAGAAACTTCTTGAGGTCCCTCCCAACCGAAATTATCCTATGATGTTATTCTCATGTAAGAAAAAAACAGAGCAAGAAGATATTCAATTCTTACATGATAGATCTTTCTGCTAGAGTTCTTCATTATCTTAAAAAAAGAAAAATCTTAAAATTATGCAGAGTAAAATTATGCTTGCATCATTTTGGTCTATGCCAAGAGTCTATGGACATCAGCAGAATGATAATGATAATGAGCCCACCTTGCCAAGTGAAGTGAGACTACCCAAAGGTCTGACTTTTCTGAATGTATTCCAGGAAACAACCCATGCACTACCTTTTTCCTCTATTTCCCTAAGAAGGGAGTTATACAACTGTGGTGTCAATCGTTTTCCCTCCACCCTGCTTCACCACCTTCCAAGAAGCTTTTGCTGTTCAGGCCAGTTCCAGCCAAATCCCACAGGTCTCATGGACTGTGGGCTTAAGACTGGGCTCAGCAACTGTCTGCATGGTCAGCTGGCCACAATCCACAACCTGCCTCTTGCTCAGGCCTGGTTAGGTGCTTGGCTTGGCGAAACCAGGCAGTAAGTGAAAGAGGTGACCAATTTCATCCATTCAGTGAAACCTTAAGCTTTTGCAAAGTACTGGAAGTGCAGTGCAGTCCTGAAAAAGAGAAGGGTGGAGTGTGATGCTGGGCCTATTGGAGGATTCTGATTACACACAAGTTCCTGTGTATTAGAAAAGGCTGTTGGAGCCAGCGAGGCTCACCTTGCTGTGTGGCACATGAGGATACAGTGTCTGGAAGATGAGTTGACCTATGTGGGAGCATGAGGAAAGGCACAGCTCAGACCCTCTGAGGAAATGGGCTAGTAGGCAGAAATGTGGGCATGGACTCCCAGTGTCGATATTTGTTTGAAGATGGTGAAACTCAGATGGTCTGATTTTACTTCTTAGTTCTCTGGTGGTCTCTGGTGGTAAAGCTGAATAAAAGGACTAGGGTGGTAAGTCCCTAGGGATGGTGAATTTGTCTGGTGCCACCCTTGCTGGATATTGCAAGGGTGAAGCCTGGTGTACGTTTCTGGCATGGCATAGCACTCCCACAGTATGAAAGACAAGTCCAAGCTGAGCCACATATCAGGCAAACAGATTCTCCAGGCTAAGGAGCTTAAGAAACAGGAAAGGTTTTGTGGCTGCTGGAGGAGGCAAAGTGGAGCAGAGTGAAGAGGAATAAGGCACTCAGAAACAGGCTAGGGAGGTGGACTGTGCATCCATGAACAATTTTGGCAGCTTCCTAGGAAGGAAACACTTTCACTCCTGAGAGGAGAAATAAGGTTAACCACCTCTTTCCTCTCCACACACTTCTTTATCTCTTACACTTTCCACTCCAAGCAATCACTACCCTTTCACTGACTTCTTCTCTCCAAAACCTGCATCTAGCAACATGTTTGCCTCTTTCTGGCCTTTATAGTGCTATTTTCAACAGAGGGAAGAAAATCCCATTAGAGAATTTACTGAGCTTATTCTGAGGATAAGGAGGCTGATACTTACTTGAGATTGTGCTGCAAATCAGGAAAGGCAGAGCTAGCACTCAAGTTCTCCTCACTGCTAAGCCTGTTTCTACAGGTTAGTGTTTGAACATCCTCAGAGGTGCTCTGTCTACTGTGCTACCAAAGGAGTAACGGCAGCGCATGCAGTTTGGACTGCACGTGGCAGCTGGACTCTTGTGCAAGATGATACATAGCATGTGTTGACAGAAGTATGTATTCCCTGGGATCCCTGAGAAATCCTCGAACTGCAATGCACTAATCTCTGAGCTGCATTATCGCACTGCCCATATTCACAGTTGTGATGGATCAGTATCACAGGTGTTGTGATCCTCAGAATGTATGTTTCTATGGATGGTCCCTGTGAACTTGCAGATCTGCTTTCCCCCTGTGCAGGGTCAGAGACAAGCGAATCATTGCAGTAGGTCCCTCTCTAATTTGGTCCCCTCACAGCACGGAACTGCCCCCTTGGGCATTTGCTAAATACCATTTGTTTTGAATGACGTACAGGAGCAGTTCGCTGTTGACAGTCAGACCCCAGATGTCTCTCATACTAGGAGTGCAGCAAATAAGGGTCACAGTCAGTATGGTCAGTGGGGAGGCAATACAAGCCCAGACTAGTTTGAGAAATACTGCAAACAAATGTGGCAGCTGATACACTAACAGAACTAACGTCTGTTGATTCAAACTCAGCAGTTTTAACCACTAGGTCACCTCACAAGCCACTGTCTCCCTCTCCACTTTTTATTTTAACGGGGCCAATGAAGCAGGAATTGTGTCGATAACCATGTCTGGTTAACCTTAACTCCACTTCATTCCTTTTGCCTTATGTTACAGAGGCTGCCATTTAGGAAAACTAATGTCTTACACAATGCACCTGCAAGAAGTGGAATGTAGAAGACTGGAGTGACAATCCTTTGCATTGTTGCCAAACTGGAGCAGTTTTATTAATTTTTCTGAAATGCTTGTATATATTCTTTGATACTAAGATCTTTGCATTCATGGTGTCTTGGATGGTGTGTAAATTTGTTTGTTGGACCATGAGAAACTTTTCTGTAGCAATAAAGTCCAAGTGTCCATAGGAGACCAGTTCCATCCCGTGTCTAGTTTTAGCTAAACTGGAATGTTTGCTCTGCTGTATAGAGCACAGAGGCATATCCTTAGAGTAATACAAGAGCAAAACACTATCTTTCCTGTAAAGGCATATAGGGCAAGCTAAGGCATATGGCCTGCTAAGGCAAAGCAAATCAGGCAGTTACTCAAAGCAGGAGACTGATGGGGAGGCACAATAGTCATGTTTTGCCCATTCTGTCTTCTAGAACAATAGAAAGCAAATCAGTGGTGATTTCTGCTCCAGACAGAAGTTATAAGATGTACCGGACCACAGCCTCACTAAGGTATTTGGTGTAAAAGTGTGGTACCCACATACTGCAACACAACAGCATGATAATCACAACAGCATGATTTGGCACTGTTGGCCACATGGCACTGTTTTTAACATTACAATTTATTTCAGCAATTTTGGCTGTCTAAATTGCTGAAATAAGTAGTGGATATCAGTCTCAACAGACTGATTTCTAAAGGGACTATGGTCCATGGGATGATCAGACCCATTCAAATATTACACGTAGCTAGGAACAAGTTGGTTCAAAGTAAGAGAACTGGAGGGTCTACATACAGCAAAGCTCAAAGATGCAAGTGGAGAGGAGGCATCCCTCGGGGCAGCTGGAGAATGCAGATAGTTAGGTCAGTTCGGTTTAATCCTCTGCATTTTGTAGAAGGGAAATTTATCTGAAAAATTCTCAGGTATATCTTTCCTCTGCTGGAGACAGATTCGCAAGCAGACACAGAACAGTCTATGCAGAAAAAGGAAATGAAAGGAAGACAAGCTAAGGTTCAATATAGTTGGAAATTCAGGTATCCAAGCAGCCAGTTGCCTGATATCTGCTGATTGTGAATGAGCCAGCAGTTTACAGCATCTTCAAAAATAGATAGCTTTCCATGGGGACAAATAGGTATGTTACCCTGAGAAGTCTTTTCACAGAAATGTAGTGTCCTTATGGTAGAATTGTTTAAAGCAGTGCTCCTATACAAAAAAAAAAATCTGAAAAATGTTCTGCTGGGAATGCAGTAGTACATTTTATTTTCTTAAGAAACAACTATTTTTTATCAAAGCTTTCTCAGGAAAACAAAACAAAACATAAAACTCATAGCCTGACTAATATACATGGTGTGGAAAAAAAAAAATCAGTCAATGCTCTTAAAGTTTGGCAAGGTTGTAACAACTGAGAAACTTTTAAAGCCATGCTCATTTTGTCAGTGAAGCTTGAATTGCCTATAATTAGTCAAGGAAACATGTGTATACCGGAAACTATACAAACAAGCTGTTAATAGGTGCTTCGTTTTCACTATTCCCCAGCAAATGGTGTCAAGATAATCACAATGTCTTGCTTGTGGACCTTGGGTTAATTCACAGTCATGGCTCTAATGCCTAACTGCTGTTACTGTCTTTCTATTGAGTTATCTCTGGATAAAAGTGTAGAGCTGGCTGTCCTTTCTTTTCTTATGTTGCATATGACATGAAGGCATGAAGGGACTAAAATAGCAGCAAGAGCAATTATAAGAGATAAAAAAGCAAGTACACAAACTGTGAACAGAGTTTCACATTAAATAGGCACAGAAAAACTGGAAACAGATGTTGGAATGGAATATTTTCATATTTTCTCACCCAGACTAAGCCTAAACCACGCGGAAGAGTGTGTATCCATGGGCGTATATTGAAGATTCATCCTCTGCTAGTCATCTTCTATCATACCACTCGACTATATGGTAAAGCAAGGGACATGTCTGATAACACAAGAGGTTTCATTTTACTTTGTTACAGTGCTCTTTGCATAATCATAATATGATTATGCCTACATAATGCCTATGCCAACTCCATATGCCTGCAAACAGTCATGAAAACTTAGCTGTAACAAGCTTTGGGTGGTAAGAAGAGAGGAGATCTGCTAGGGAGAGCTCCCACTGTTTTGGATAGAGTAGGCAAATGTGACCCTGATCTGCCATCATTCACTGAGTCTTACACTCACCTCCCCAGCTAGGTTTGATCCATTGATCAGCAAATGAAGAGGGAGACTTTGGCAAAAATATGTTTAGAATATATTAATGTTTCCCCTCCTAGAAAAGAGAAGGAAAGGAAAGGAGTTTACAGTGGAGAAAAAGGCAGAATGCACATTCATGAATGGGAGGACACATGGCCAGACACAAAGACCTACAACACAGCTCAGGAACCTAGGTCTTGAGCTTAAATGCAGCTCCCACGTGTATCGGGGAGGCTCCCAAAGAGGCACTTACAGCTCTCTCACAGTTTAGCTCTTTTCCTAGCAGTCTGATCTCAGGTTACAAGTACACAGGAGCAGTTCCTGGGGCCTTTACACCCAGAAAGCAGCCTTACAAAACCTTAAGGGGACACCCACTGAACATTGCCTAAGAAAATCCAGGAAAAGAAGGCTTGCTGGTGTCTTGGAGTGGTAATCCAGTTGAATGGAGACGGCTTCCCCCTTAATGTCATGGGAGCTTGGGCCTAGTGCTCTGAACAACAGTGATGGAAGTTAGACACAAACACGCAAGAAGAACTCTAGAGCAGATCATCATACAACAGGTTAGGGAACAGACCTCAGCGTACCACGCATTGCTGCATCTCAAAAGGCGGCATCCTGACATTCCTAAGGAGATCTAAAATGCAATTTGTGCAAGATGTGTCCAGAATACAGGACCTTGTGTTTCTCAGACATTAAGGTCCTGATTGTGTACTGCCACAAGAAAACCAATGGCTTCAATACCCTCAAGTCGCTCTATTCTCTTTCCATCACTTCAGCTGTAATCATACCAGGAACCTGCAGTTTCTCAGGCAGACTCCCACTGGTACAAGGGGACACCTGTAGTTTCTGCAGACTGGGACTGTGCTAGAGGAGAATGGCCCCATCCAGTGCAGATTGAGATGTTGCTTGGTGTCCCTACTGTCCTTACTGTGGTCTGATCTGTACATCCTCCAGGAATGCATATGTATCAGAAACACTCACAACAAGGCACAAAAGAAGATAGGTCCATGGGGCTGAAAATCAGGGAGGGGAGAGAGAGTAGTGCATTTGTAGGTTATACAGGACGTAAACCTGCAACCAGCCAGAAGATGGGACATACCTTCCCCTACCATTCAGTGCAAGAGGATCAGGGAAACTTGCTGTTCAAAACTCCTGGGCTCTGGACTGCTCCTTCCTGGAAGGGTAAAATGCCAACAAAAATACTCAAGAAAAGAGTTACTCATTGTGTATATGCTGAAACGCCTCTGTAACCTTACTGCATCCTTGTTAGAGAAGTATGAACTCCTGGTCCTAGAAAAGTTCTAGAAAAGGGACTGTTTAAATAAAGTCTAGAGTTTTAGGTTCAGATAGTCACTGCAACATATTTTTACACTTAGCTCATCTATGAAAATTGGTTTATGGAAAGAAATTGAAATCTCTATAAACTTTGTTATTTATTTATTTATAATCATTGTTTCACGTCACTATTTTAGCATTTTCCTTACAAAAATAAAATTTATATTCCTTTTCATCCAAGGATTCTGGGGATTGGATACGTGCATGTTATACACATAGACCTTAATAAATAAATCATTAAATAATTAATCTGAAGTCAGACTGTGCCTAATGTCGTCCTACCTTGTGGTAACATGAACTTTCATAAGTTCATGAAAAAAATAGCCTTTTATTTTGTATATTGTATCTGTTGAAGCACATATATATAGTTTCCAGGAAATTCTCTGAGGTATTTAGATTTATTTCAATGTTTACAATGCATTTGTTGTTCATTAAACATATTTACCTAGGCTAACCCAACATGAAAGAAATTATCTTGTTTACAGTGGAATCTTGACAAAAATGCATGCAGAAAAGATAGACAAACACACATAAACCTAGATTGCTGAGTGGAACATTGATTTGCTGCCACTTCCAATTTTTCTCATTAGAACTTATTTTGTTTGAACATAACTCAGTACTCCATGTAAATCTGAAGTTGTTAATCTTATTACTATACAGAAAACAAATTAATTATTATGCATGATATTTGAAATGGGTTGTTAGGTTGGCATTGGAAAGATTAGAAAAATACACTCATTACTTCAAATGATATCTGATATACATGTATAACTCTGTTTTTAGAAATAATTTGCAATATTCAGATAGCAAATGCAGCACATAGAAAAGCTCTTCTTTTGTGTGGTTTTAAAATTTCAGATCCATATCCTGATGGTTGGATTAAGAACCTTAGTTTACAGTTCAGACTTTTATATTCTAAAATGCCAGCAGTGCATATGAAGTCATTGTGATTGCGTTTCTTCTCACTACAATGATGTATTCACGTTATTAATATAACTAGGCAGTTATATTGCTTAGTTAGTCCAGGTGGCTCCTGGTCCTAGTGAGTCCAGGTGGCTCACCTAGACAGGAAAGGATCTGCATTGCAGATTCACTGTCTCACCTTGGCTGTATTCCTAGAAATACTTGAATTTAGATCGAGAAAGCCCATTAGTAGCATTCTTATGTTTTTGTAATAGTACAAAAGTAAGAAAAGAAGCATTTATGAAACAGTGAAGTTTGCATAGTTGCTTGGAGACCCAGGCTGGGATTAGAACTTTTAGTTCCTGTAGTAGTAATAATATCAGCTAATCCGTGCCTGTGGGTTTTCGGTTTTGCTTTGTTTTAAAGCTATTCAGCTTCTGTTTCTATAAAGAACATTGTTTCCTCACTGGTGTCCTACAGAGAATGGTTGGGATGGGCACAGGTCTTCTGCTAGGAGTTCTAGGAGTGTCACCCTCTTTGCTGAAGGGTGAAAAGGACAAGCATGAACCGTGTGGACTCACAATATTCTTTAAGATGCAATTTTGAGCTCTCCCCTCCAATTCTAATGCCTACCTGTCCTCAGATAAGATGTGATCTCTGCCTTCGAAACCTAAGCTTTTTATTTTTTTACAAAGAGGAGTCCTTTCTTTTCCTTTGTAAATTTCCCTCACTGCCTGTCAGTATCATTCTTCCTTTCTCAAGGTTGGACAGGCCTTTCATTTATAACTTTATGTATGTCACTGCCAAACTACTGTTGATTCTGACTGCCCAACCCATGCTGGAAAGCGCAAACCCAGTTAAGTTTGTCACGACAATCCCTAACCAGATGGGACAGCCAGCTAAATATGGTTCTTCATGTATGGTAGTAGCTAATTTATGGTGGTAAGAAGTCCCATCTGCATTGTGCTATGAGAAAGGCGATCTGGATTAGAAGTGTTTCTTTGACTCCTAAAGCTGGAGTGAAAACAGAGAGAACATATATACAATGGAGTCCTGTGAATGGCCAAGATTAAGGTCTTTGCAAACTTATGATGTTCCCAGAGAGGTTTTCAAGAACGCTTGCAGAACAGCTGTACTATCAGGTAAGAGATTATCTTGACAAAAAAACCTCAAAGGCAGAAGAAGGGTTAAATGTGTCCCACATGTCAACCTGCAAAATTTCACTTAGAAAAAAATCCCTTGAAATCAATTACTGTCATCAAAATATTCATTGTTTTTAGGGCAGGAAATAAAGACAAAATTAAAACGGCAGTTTGAACAAGGTAAAGATCAGAACAGAGCTATAGAAGCAGTGAGGCAATTCCCTTAAAGAATGTTTTTTCTTTCCCACTACAATGAAACTAGACCTGAGAATTTGTCTTTGCAGTTTATCCTGTTGAAGGCCGCCAAGAACGCTTGCGACAAGAGCACTTCTCTGTAGGACTTGGCTGCAAACCCACAAGCATAGGCATAGCATGGTAGCAAGTATGTCTAGCCCTAAAGAAATCATCTGCTAGTGGAAAATGAGCCTTTTTGTATTACTGTTTTTACTCCATTTGCTTTGAGCTCCTGTGTGGATAGTTATGCAGAGCTCCTCAGAGAGTGTGCCTCCTGGGATGCTCTGCCTCCTGGGATGCAGGGTGAAACTTGCCTACAGTCAGTGGTGTCCAATGACTCTTTCTAAACAGGGAAGGCATTTCTTCCAACCAAACTATGTCAGAGCAGTCTCCATTTTGCAGTTTGTCACATTGCATCAAGCTTGCTACTGGTGGGTTTGATTAAGGTCTTTTTGTATGCTTGTGCTAGTGAGATGACAGAGAAACCATACTCTTAAATTCTGATCACTTATTTTCCAGCTGGGAATCAGGGGAATGTGTCCTTTCAGTGGTGCATTTGATATTTCTTCTCATCTCTTTTGCCTGATCTTGTGCTTAGCTAAAATACCAGGCTAGTCTCATAACAATATATTACAAAGCAAGCAAAGAAATTCTTCAGTTTTCCGTCCTACAGAACATATCACAAAATAAATGGCTTTTCATGGTGATTATAGCTATGTATTGAGCAAACAGGGTGAGTGTTATCAAACTGCTCTTTTTTAATTTTCCTCTTATTGATTTCAAAATTTAACTAAAGAAAAGGTTTCAATTACAAGACAACCTTTTTATATTTCACACTTAGTAATTTTCATACAGTTGTATAATTGGAGGTAAGCAGTATCTGGAGTTAATGAAATAGATTTCTGTATTGTTCTTAAAACCTCCAGTTAACTACAATTCATTGTGTGATGATAAAGAACAGGACTCTTTGTCTCTTGCTCTAAACATATCCCCCACCATACGGAATTTGAGAGTGAGTGCAAATAAAGAAAAAGAAATTATCCCCGAGATACCTAAAGGAAAGGAAAAGAAAAAAAAAAGAAGAGGAGTCTCTTATGGTAATTATTCTCAAGGGAATACAAGGATTTAAAACATCCCAGATTTATAATATATGTAACTAAGTCAATATGATTTTTTTTGAATTTGTATGAAGTATCTTTTCATAAACTGCTTCATGGGATAAATTCAGTTTAAGTTGCATGCAACTGTGGATGTTGTTTAGTGTGAAGATTTCCCATACTAGTAAGAGAGGTCACACTTAGGAAACAGAAAACATGAATAGAAGAGTGAACCCTGTGTATAAGCACCGAGTTTGCTTACTCCTTGAACTAGACAAGATATACAGGTAAAGGGTCTTTCTGCCTCTCTGAGTTTTTTCAAAGTCTCATGATTTTAAACACTGCTCCAAAGCAATTCCAGCAAAGAAAAAAAAAAGTATTATTTTATTTTTATTCCAGAATGAAAATTATTTTGGGACTAATGACTTGGGTGTAGGTGAGAGAAAAGTCAAGAAAGCAAGAGGTGAGGAGTTCATTTTTAAAATTAAAAGTGCTAAATGCAGGAAGTGTTGCAGGAATAAGTTGTCAGGTTGGCACTTGGCTAAACAAACTGTGTGCTGGTCCAGGTAGGACATTACTTTTGATTGTGATGTTAATTTGCAAGGTCTGTCTGATCGCGCTGATATAAGTATTTTCATCTTGTCAGAGACCATTGCATCCAGAGCCTGTGAGAACATGATAATGGAAATAATGAGTAGAAAAAAACAGCAGAAGCTGAACTGAGCTGGTAGTAGACATAATTACTTTGGTGAACGTCACAGCCAGGGTGTGTTCCTTGAATGTGGTGTCCAAGCAATTATTTCTTGCTCCTTCATTGTGTCCAAGTGTGCCCAAGTGTAGGTCTTTTGATGATAAAACGCTGGCCTACATGCGTGCTAGCCGCCTTGCTGGGGCTTAGGAGAGCTGGTTCCACTTTCTCTCAATCTCCTTCACTCTGTCTTACATGCCCCTGTTTTTTTCTCATCCAGCAGTATCACTATTCATGCTCATGCCCATCATCATGGGCTTTCGCAGGAAACTCTTGCACCAGGATAACAGACCAGGCACCAAAAAGTGATTTTCTGACAGTTCAGCTTCCCAGAGAAATCTAAAGAGCTGACAACAGAAAGAAAAAGTGCAAGACTTGCCTTTTTGGCTGCAGCTGACTTTTGGATCTGAATAGCTGTAATCGCAGAGCCACAACACATTTAAGATTGAAAGGGAGCTCTAGAGATCATCTAGTCCAACGCCCTGCTCCTGCAGGGACATCCAGAGCACGGGGCACCCAGACGCATCCAGGCAGGTCTGGAAGATCTCCAGAGAAAGAGACTCCACAGCCTCCCTGGGCAGCCTGTTCCAGGGCTTGGGCACCCTCACAGTCAACAAGCTTTTCCTCATGTTCAAACAGAACTTCCCATGCCTCAGTTTGTTCCTGTTGCCTCTTGTCCTATCACTGGCCTCTGCAGAAAATCTTCAGGCCCACCCTCTTGACACCTTACCTTGAGGTATTTATGCACACTGAACATGCAGGGTAGAACTGCATTATGTGAATAGCAGGTCTATTGCGAGTAAGCTTATTTTGCTGTTAAAAAAAGGAAGATCTTAGGAAGTGTTTTGGAGTGCACATTTATTAAAGAGTTTCAGTCTCAGCTGTTCCTGTCAAAGAAAAATTTCTACTTCCCCATAATAATGGCTGGAAACAGCTGATCTGTTACTTATACTCCCCAAACTTGAAAATCTGGCAGTTCTGGCAAGTTCCACTGGAGCAGGCCTATTTCTTACCCCACATCCCATGTGCAGTGGCCTATTTAAAGAAGAAGGTCAGTACCTCAGGATATACATCCCTCCTTGTTCTGACCAAACCCTTCCGAGCCCCTATGTAGCCAGTATCTTATCCAGGGTTGCTGTTAGTGAAAAAAAAGAAATCCAGTTCTAAAACTTAGGGCATTGCAAAAAGTAGAAATATTTTGACCTATGGTGGTTTAGTGGACCTGCTACTCTTTTGAACATGTAGGTATTTCTACACAAAAGTTGTGATCATTTGCATGATAAAACATTCTAACCTTAGTGTGTGAACTGGATTGATTCCTGTGGAAGGAAGCATTTCTGACTATCTTGGAAATGTACTAGTTAAAACATCTATCTAAAGCATGTGGTATGGTGTAAATATCCTAAGGAAAATTTAAAATCTCTTAGGCTGGTTAGAAGTAAAATATGTTAAGATGAAAAATCCCTCTGCAGCTGGGATTTACAGCAGTATCTATTTATGTGTGTGGTAGCACGTTGACAGAATAAAATGTATTTACTTAACAATCAATCACTTAGTCAAGAAGGAGCAAGAGAATATTTTATTATATTCCTGCAGACACCAAGTATCTAACCAAAAAAAAAAAAAAATCAAAAATAAAACGTTCTGGATAGAGAGGCGGATTCTGAATTCTCTCTAGTTTTTGATCTTGTTCATTTATCTGATTACAGTTAATTATGTCTTGGAAGGCTGTGACCAGCCACTATGTTTTTCAATCAACAGGAGAGAATCAGGTTCCTGAAGTGAAACATCATCTAAGGAAGATCACAGTTAAAACCCTAGATATGTTTCCTTCAGAGCCTTGAGAAAGCCTTATATTTTCTTAACCTCCTGCTTTTGCTTGCATTTTCTAG
>VZSG01000649.1:190229-225229 GCA_013398315.1 Nothoprocta pentlandii
AAAAAAGAAAAAAAAAAAAAAAAGTGCGGGAGACAGGTAGCAGAGCTGGTTAAGTTAACAGATCGTGTGGAATGGGCTTGACTGAGATTTGTTTTGCTTGAGAGGTCGGGGGAAGACTTATCCATTAGCACAGTGTTATGTGAAATGACATCTTCTCTCACGGTGAGTTAAACGGTGCATTACAGCGAGAGATTGCGAGGAAATTTAAGGTAGAACTAATCTCATTTCCTGGTGCACCGCAGTCCTTTTAGCTAAAATAGATTTGTTTGCAAAATAAAGCAGCTTGTGCTAGGGCTAGAAATCTCTCTCTCTCTCTCCCTCTCTCTTTCTCTCTCTCTCTCTCTCTCTCTCTCTCTCTCTCTCTCTGTTTCGCTCCCTCTTTATTTTTCGCTGTTTATGTGTCCATTGCTCTCTCGCTTTCTCCGACATAGAATTTTGGAGAATATGGAGAGTCGATCAATGCAGCCGCGATAGTAGTCGGTGACTCCTTTCTGCTGCGTGTGAGATGCACGTTTGCTTCCATAGAAATACCCCATTTTTTTAGAATTGTGATTATTTGTTTCCTTTTAATGGAATAAAATAATATCAAATATTTTGTAAAAGGACGATTTTACAGCAGTAAAAAAAAAAAGCTACCTCTGATCTTGGAGGAAAACCTCACAAACTCCATTATCAAGTGAGTGCCTTGGGGTGACCCCCGGGCGGGTTGTGACGCTTGGAGACCTGGTATGCAAGGAGGATAGGTTTGCCTAATCTGCCTGGACATCAGGCGTGAGAGAAACCACTAAGGGTTTGAGAGCCTCTCTCCATTAACTAAAGTCATGGAAAATCGATATTTTCTGTAGGAATTTATTGAGAAAAAAAAAAAAAAAAAAGAGGAGGGAAGGGGAGAGACAAGGAAAAAAAAAAAAACCCTACCTGCGCTCTGGCCCCTCTCTGTTTCTGAAAATACTTCAAATTCGCTGCCAAACCATCCCTGTATCCGCTTCTCCCCACAGGAGATGCTTTAAAAATAATGATTTAAAAAAAAAATTGTAATGCCCTAAAAGCGGAGACTGGACGAACCGCATCAGCAACTTTTGGCCAAGGGGAGAGAAGCTCCGTCCACGGCTGCGCTCCCGCATGGATGCTGCGCTCCGCTGGCTCTGCGCGGGCGCCGGCGCTTAGGCGAGGGGGCAGCTCAGTCGTTGCTGCCCGTTGTGTCTCTGTCCTCCCCGATGCAGGAGCCTTTGACACACGCACTGCCCGCGGGCGGCACCGCGAGCCCCTCCGCGTCGAAGACCCTTCCCTCCACCGCTCCCCTCCGGCCACCTCTCTCACCGCTTCGCAAAAGTTTCTCTTTCCATAACTTTTTTTTTTTTTTTTTTTTTTTTTTTTTTTCCTTCCTCTGGTTTCTGCTGTTGATGTTGGTCTCCACGACGGATACGGCTTAACTGCCGGGAGCTTTCTCCGCCGGGCCTCCCGCCGCTGCTGAAAAAAGCCTTTTGAGAGAGGGTCGTGCCCCATCCCCTGCTCCCTTTGGGAACTAGTATTTTGGGAGGCCAAGAGCCAGACTGCTGGATAAGCGGGAAGAGACGGAAAGGGGAGTGAGACAGGGGCAGCGCGAAAGAGACGCCCCTCTCCGACTGCCATGGCTCGTGGAGGGCACTTAGGGCCGGGACTGGCACTGGGGTCTCCTCGGAGCTGTCCCACAGCAGGGCGACGTGGACTCCAAATACCTGCCCACAGGCTGCCGGCGCTCGCAGCACTTGTGCCTCTGCAGCCCGCGGTCCTTCGTGTTCCCGCGTACGCCGTTCCTCGGGTCACAAACTTCCCTGTGCCGAGAGGTGCGGGGCGAGCGGCCCCAGCGGCTCTCGCGGCCTCGCGGCTCTCTCGCGGTGCCCACAGGAAAATGCGGCGAGACCCTGTCCTGGCACGGGGCCGGGCCCCCTCTCCGCCTCCGCGCAGCCCCCACGCCGAGGCCGCCGCTGCCTCTACGAGCTCCCGCAGCCGGAGGGGCCATTGTTCCCTTCCTGCTCCTTTGCGGGGCTGCGAAGTTGGTTTAGGAGAGGGGAATCCTCTCCGTCCGTGAAAGGGACACCTCACTCTCCTTCTCCTTCTTAATTCCTTTCTTTTTCCCTTTCCCCATCCTTTCCTTTTTCTTTCCTCTTCTCTCAATTTCTCCTTCTTTCCTTGCTTCTTTCTATTTCTTTTTTTTTGTCCCCTCTTCCTTCCCTACTTGCCCCTTTCCTTGCTCTCCACTCTCTTCCTCTGTTGAGAAAAAAAAAAAAAACCCTACAAAATGTTGTCTTTCATGTTAAATGTGCTGCTCATGATTTAATGTAATTAACCTGGTAATGGGTGAAAAGCCTGAGGTCTTGTTCACTCCAGTTTTCTGGGACTGGCTCTTCACTTTTAGCATTAATCTCTCATAGAGTTTCCTTTTCTCTGGCTTTAAAATCATTTCAGCATGCAGAGCAGCACTATGTTATACCTTGCATCACCAAATTTTCCTTATGAAAAGGGTATACTGAACTTGGTGTGCCCTGAACAAACTTCTGTTTGCAGGAATGATGCCTTAAAAATGATGCCTTGCTGCTGGGAAAGATCTGGTCATAAAATTGATAAAAGATTATATTTTGCATGCTTTAGCAAAAAGACATTTTTAATATGGATTCATTATGTGTCCTGACAGCTTTAGAAGGAGTCTACAAAGTTTGACAGCTCTTTATCCATGCTGATATGACCAAATTTAAATAAAAATTGACTATATATTTAACATTGAGGCACTGGATTTCTGTGTTTCAAGTCCTGTGAAAATTCAGAGATTTTCCTTATTATTTTTGTTCCAATATTGCCATCTGTGCTGTCTGCCCCTATTGCTTGTTTACAGTTTCTCCGCTCCTCTGCGATTTAAGTAGTTTGGATGATTAACAACATGATGGTTAATTATATTTTCTCACTTGCTACATGGGATTATTACATGTTCATTGGTTTTACACAGTTCCACTACTGTTCCTCTGACTGGATCCCATTTCCCACCAGATATATTATTCACCTTGCTAAAGGTGAACAGTGCAAATCTTCTAGAAAAAGAATAATATATTTGGCTTGGCTGAGCGTTCACATTTCATTTGTGGGATCGTAATATCTGCCAAGACTGTTGTAAATTGTAAGAGCAGAAATCATTCTCTTTGCTTTTTTTCTTAATTAAGTCAAATCATTTAGAAGAAAAAAAAAACACCAACACACCTCCTCTATTTATTTGTTTGTTTGTTTGTTTATTCTTAGCTACGAATAGATTGTAATCATACAGCTTTGTTTTTTCTTGGCTTTCTAGTCAGAGCTGATGAAAAATCTCCACTGTGTAGGCACTAGGACTAGCGACTAAGTAGTAAGGACTTAGTAGTCCTTACACAGGCAAAATTGGTCATCATGCTGAAAGGAATATGTCCCACATCTAGCAGATCTGGACATAAGCATATGGTTCCAAATTGTCATTTTTCAAACAAGGGGACCACGCTGCCTTCAGGCAGGAGGCATTCCTTCAGTAAGTAGCATTGCAGCAGTGTGAAATTTCAATCAGAAGGCAACGTGGCCCTGCTTCCCTCCATTCGTGTGATTTCAGCAGTGCACGGTAAAAAAAAACAAAAAATAAACAGGCATAGCTAGAGAATTATCAGCCATCACGAATGTCCCCTACGGGAGAACGTAGTGGCTAAGCAGGATTGCAGTGAAGAAATGTTACCCCAAATATCACAGAACTGTTTTTTTTTCCTGCCCTTTCCCTCTCTTCCCTGTGTGTTTCAGGACATGGAGGTGTGAATCAGTTAGGGGGTGTTTTTGTGAACGGCCGCCCCCTTCCAGATGTTGTTCGTCAAAGGATCGTGGAACTTGCCCACCAAGGGGTCAGGCCTTGTGATATCTCCAGGCAGCTGCGGGTCAGCCATGGTTGTGTCAGCAAAATACTTGGAAGGTAAAGAAAGGATGACAAATCTTTTGACATCTATTAAAAAAAAAAAAAATCAATGTCTATACCTTACTCATGGTCTGTAAAACAAGGGACAAATCAAATAGAGAATAATAAAATAGTCTTAGGAAATCAGTTCAGCCATGATGCAGCATTCTTCGCCATTGCTTTTCTTAAGATCTTTATATGTTTGACTTGAGAAAAAAGCAAAAAAAAAGCAACTATTTTGACTACTTAAACATTTATTTTCTTCCTTTCACAATCTCTTGTAGATAATTCCAAAGCAGAATACAAAATGTCACATGTCATATATTTGGTATATATGTGATACATATCCTGCATCTGTCTGTTCTGAAGAAATAGAGAAATTTGTAACTCATCTTCAGTAAAGATATGAGGCATTTCCCAAAAACTGCTCCTTGTGCTTTCTGAGGAATACCTATTTTTAAGCATATTATACCATTAAGTATTGAGGTATTGTGTGAGCATTGTCATGTGTAACCAATGTTATTGGTTATTGGTCCCACTATTACATATATATATACACATATATACACACATATATACATATACGCTGATATGTGTGTGCATGTGTATATATATATATATATACATATATGTGTACACTATACATATTTTACTCTTGTGATAGAATGTGCTCTAAGTTAAAACACAGACTGCCACAATTTACTGTTACCGGTCTTAAACTTAGCTATTTTAAAAGTTTGGGCAGGACCTGCTCAAAACAGTAAAGAAAAAGCAAATTAAGCTCTGAATTCTAATCATTTCAATGTCTTTTTGAAATTTGAATTATATTCTGTCCAAAAAAGAAAAGAAGAAAAATGAAAACAAAATCCTGCACCCTGGTTCTTTGTAAGTTGTGGACAAAATCGAACAAATTTTTCTTAAATTACTATATTAAAATGCTTCAAACTTCATGGCCATGATTGAGCATGTCATATAAAGGAAGGATTTGCTTTTTCTTAGTACAGTATTTTTTTTCTTGATAGGTTGGAAAAAGCCTATTTCTTAAATATTTACCAACATCCAGCATTACAATTCATTTTTAACTCATTTTTAACCAGTTCGTTAAATCAGTCATAGTACAGTTGTGAAAAACTACCAGATCAGATACTCCTGTAGCAGCACATGTAGGACCTTCCCTGGACTAGCAACATTTATGATCTTGGTATAGTCATAGGTCTTTTTTTTTTTTTTTTTTCATTCTCTCCCTATAGCTATTATCTCCGACTGTGTGGACCATCAAACACCTTCTCTACAGTACTGAATAGTGTGCTTTTAGAAGGTCATGTGAACCAGTGTTCAAGTGACACTGGGCATCCCTGCTTTTTCTGCTATGCCTTAGTTATACAGAGATTCACCCTCCATACACTACGAGCATTCTTCCTGATTTTAGCATTGGAGTAGGTTTAAGGACACCAATGACTTTTTTTTTTAGGACAAAAAGTTTTCATATGCTTCGAGGCCTGCCTGCCTATTACAGTGTTTTTTTTTTTCATTCTGCTATATTGTTATCTGCTCTCAGAATAGGCTCGTAATTCCCCAGATAATAATTCTGCTAATAAATCTGTCCAGGATTCTAACACTGGCTTACCAGCTGTTACTATCAGCACCAATATAAAGCTAATAAACATCAAATTTATGCACCTCACTGTGAAATGTCCAGCAGCTTTATTTTTGCCATTTTGAATGGATTTATCATTAGATATATTTGCACTCTGGAGCTAAAAGTGAAGCTCCAGAGTGTTGTCATTTAAATTGTCATCAATTAACAAGAATTTCATAGCTCATTGTTTTCAAAATTAATAATTACTGTGGGTAAAATTTCACTGTAATTGGAGATCTGTGAGCATGCATTTGAAAAACAAAACTGGGAATTCTTATGAAAAATCCTTACATTCTTTATTTGAAATTTTATTATTAAAATCTTTCAATGCATAAGTCTTTAACGCAGACTTAAACCTGACTAAATGATGACCCACAGCAAGCTGTGTCTACCAGGCAAGAAGTAAAAAACTATCTGGTTATCACCACAGTCTCATAGGAGAGAGCTATGGAGACAACCACTCCTCACCTACATTAGCAGCTTGTTGGGACTAAAAGACCCTGGAACTAATTTTTATAGAAAAAGCCAATTTCAATTGAGTTTGTCTTTAAAATGGAGCTGGGAGCCAGAGATTGTAGCTTTCTTTTGCTTGTAGCTGTTTGAGCTGCCCCCAGGTTGAACACCAGGATGAACAGGAAAGGTGTGGCTGTAGGTCTCACTGGACATTAACAGGTCCATGTTACATATGAGCTCACTCCAGGGAAAAGGACTGTCAACGTCTTCGTATTTGTTATGAGTATTTTGTTTAATGCATACCGATTTTTGCTGAGCTCAGAATAGTGTGAATGTGTGGGTAGGTACTTAATCAGTGGTTAGAAGATTTGGGAGTGAAGGTCTTGCTCTCCAGAATCCACAAAGTTCTTTTTCTCCCTTGGCTGTGCTCATGTTTTATTAAGCTGATACATCCAAATGACGTCACCAAGCTGACTCCTTAGTGAGCTGGTGCCATGCAGTAAAATCCATCTGTACCTCTGGAGGTTCAGGAATTGGTCTTCACCGCTTACTAAACATTGGCAGAGTCAGCCATGAGGAACAGGGTCTGTTTGTCCAGTTAGTGCTCCCCGGGCCTGTTGGTAGCTAATTTTCTCGTCAGCTGGATTATCTGGCATTGACAGGGAGGTGAGCCAAGGGGTGACACAAACATGTGTTGATATGTAGGGAGGTAGTGCTGGAGAAGAACACAAAGAAACGCTTCTAAAATGTGATGGTTTTGACCAAAGCTAAGAAAATGATGACTTGAGTATTGCATAATCTTCATTAATATCCTGTCTCAAAGGAGAGAGACTATCAGCAAAGTTTATGAGACCAGAGATGCAAGGTTATGATAGGTTTGTGCTGCAACTGTGCCGTCATGTCATCACGGTCTCAGGAAAAATTGCAACATTTTACCACTGTGCCCTATGGCACATTTCTAGGCTAGATTTTGAGAGACAGGGCAGGTTAATCTGTCTTTGGTACTTTGCACTTTCCATTAACTGGCTCCAAGCAAACAAGAAGAGTGAAATTCAGATCTGCATGCAGTTTATCTGAAAACATGTACCGACAACGTAGTCTCACCTTCTTTAAAGGGATTTTATGTCCTACACATATTTTAGGTCTTCCAGAAATATTAAAAAACGGTGATCTCGCAGAAGTTTGGTAAACATGATCGTATATTTTAGGGAAACAGACTTTAGCTTCAGAACTTATTTGTGCTCTCCGCCCACTGGAAAGGCTATGGAATTAAAAAAATACTTGTAAAATTGATGTCAAATAGCTGCGAAGAAATTATATTAATAAGCAAGCTTATACTTTTATTTGGAAGCCTTTTCTAAGCTCCTTGCTAGAAATGTGTATACTAAGGAGTTAATGGACATGTTCAATACATCTAACTGGGTCTGTCTGGTTTAAATATCTATGAAGTCCAAGTGTTGGACTCTACATTGGATGGATTTACCAGACCAGGTGTTTAGGAGAGGAAATTACTTGTGCAGGTAGGCACAGGATTCACAAGGTTTATTTTTCATTGCCTGTCAAAATTGGCGAGATACAGACAAAGAGAGTCCATGGCCAGAAGAATGTCCTTGTGTGCAGCACACCCTGAAAGCTGTGTAGAGAACAACCTTCTCAAGGGACACAGTCCAACTTCTGTTTTTAATACATTTTTTAAGGCTTTATTTATTAAAAGAGGGAAATCAGCTGAGCTGGGGATCTCAGTTGGAATGTGTTGTAGTAGTTCTACCAAAAATATCTGTAATTGTTCTATTATATGAGCAAGAAATCTGGCAGACTGTTTTAGGTTTCAATCAGTCTAGGGTCCAGTGCTACCACCTTTCCTGGTACGATACCAGTAGAGCTGCTTGGAGGTGTAAAGATCATGTATATGAGAAAAGACTGTATAACCAATCAAATAAATGATCTCTAAAACAGTGTAGCCCTGCAAGGTCTAAACAGTTCCCTCTCCCTAAAATATAGTGATTGAAAAAATACCTTCTATTAAAATGATAATTTGGAAAGGTGTGTTGACCAAAGGTGTGTTGTTTCAATGTGCAAATGCTGTATGCAATCTTCATTCTGCTACGAGGTGACAGTAAGTGACAGTAAGCTCTATATGTAAATTATGGAGAATTTCTTTAGAAACAATATTTTTTTTTACAAAAGAACTCCCTTGAAAAAAAAAAAGAAACGTCTTTGGTGTGAATTGTTTCTATTATTGCCAGCAGCTCTGATTAGTAACACACATTTTCAGTTAATTTTGGATCCCGGCATGCCCTTTAATCTGGCATTGTTTCTATTGTCTTGCTATTACCGAAAAAATGTATATTCTATCCTGAGGCCCAATTCCAATTACTGTAAGTTAATCTATTAGGTGATAAAGCATGACATAGGCAGAAAATGTGTATGTGAAAGTGAAGATGTATCTTAGGATTTTCCAGGGATTCGTTACCTTGAAATTGTGTTCTCTATAAATCTCAAAGTGTGTTCTCTGTCCTTTTGTGATAACTAAAGCTTTGTTTTGGATGTTGTCCCAGGTATTACGAAACTGGTAGTATTAAGCCTGGAGTGATTGGAGGATCAAAACCAAAGGTCGCCACACCCAAAGTCGTTGAAAAAATTGCGGAGTACAAGCGCCAAAATCCTACCATGTTTGCATGGGAGATCAGGGATAGACTTCTAGCTGAGCGAGTTTGTGACAATGACACTGTTCCCAGTGTCAGCTCAATTAACAGGTAAAAATTTGCATGTTCTCAGCAAGTTCTCAGTTGGCATTGAATTTTCATGTATTTATGGACCTGGATGTCTGGGATGATCTTCAAGAAATGCAGTTTGCATGTGTTTTCATAATGTGTTTGGGGTGTGGGAGCAGCCATGGACTCACTTTGATGATGAAAATACGACAAATTACTAACAGTTCCTAGGAATGGACAAATTTTACTCTCAACCTTTGCTTCTTTCCCATTTTTTTTCCCTGTTCTCCAGTTCTGGAAAAGATCTTGGATTATTTGATCTGAATTGGGCCTCAATTTTGGACTGAAACCTGGACTAGGCAGGGATCCCAAGGGAAGGGCTTTATCTATGAGGGAAAGCTGAAATTTCAAATATTGGGCTTAGTGGTAATGTAGAAAAAGTCTGGATCTCAACTATATGATGAAGGGTAGCATTGCTGTCTTCCTACCATCTATTCAATATTGTTAAATTTGATCTGATGTTTGGTACCATTTACTGTGAATACAAAAAAAGTGGATTTCAGTGAGTAGTCTCCAAGTGCTCCGAACATCCACCTGTTAGATAGATACAACTAAGTGGCCTTCATTTGCCTTTGTAGAGGTGCAGGAGTATCTTGTTTTGAGTCTTGGCCTGGCATTTGGAAGCCTCTTATGCTGTTGAGGTGGTTTTCACTTATTTCATGCAAATCCTTTGAATGCAACTGTGCAGCATAATCTCTGTATGTTTACATGAAATAAACTGATGGGATATTATTTTATTGACTATACCAATAGATCCGCATGAATGGAATTGCCACTTGAAAAACAGGGGAGATTTCCACAGCGTTAGCTAAGAATACTAGCTTGATCTTGCCAAGCTGAATGCAGAGTCATATATTTGCATGGATAAATGCAAGGTTGGATTTGGTCATTCACAGCTTTTAGTGCTTCTTGCAAGTTCATATCTAGCTTAGATTCTAATGCAGCAACCAATAGCTGTGTAGACACTGAGATTTTATGTTAAAAAATATTTTTTTTAGAAATAATAATGGAGACCCATAAAAATTGAAAGAAAATTCTACCAAGAATTGTCCTCAGGTAGCTACAGACCAAATCGGTTCCCATCAGAACACCCATCACACCTGGAATTCACATTGAAGTGCAAGACTTTAATTCTGTACTCTCCCTATTATATCGTGTAGTCTATGGGAACTATCCTCATATTTAAAGTAAGCATGTGTTTCAAAGCTTTACTGATAGAGTTATTGTACATTAATAATGCATAACCTTACTCTTAAGGCATGAAGGCCTAGCAAGATTAGAACACAGTGGCCAACAGCAGGAGAGCTCATGGCCTTGGGAGACGGGAGGGAAGGTGAAATTTCCTGTGTACTTTATTTTCCGTCAGCCTAATGCAGCCATAGAGGATATAGGACAACTAGATGCTCATGCACAGAGATAGCTGTATATACATCCAAACCTTCAGGTGTAGGGGAAGGTAAGTATTTTATGAGAAGTTTTCTTCTTTAGCCCTCAGTGAAGATGGAACTGGAGAGAAAAGGCACAGCAGACAAGAGGATTAGGAAAATACAGTCTAAGCATGGAGTACATGGCATGGTGCAAAGAGAATGTGCTTTCTACACCTGAATGTGTCTATACAGAAATAGCAACATAGATTTTTTTCCAAAACATTTTCCAAAATAAGGTTCAAAACTATGTAAGATGTATTTAAATGGCTTTGACCTTGCTGCAGACCTGGAGCTTTGGGTGCCTGGATGCTCTAAAGTGCCAGCACCACAGGAGACTGAATTCCTATCTCAGGCAGACTTGGACATTATTTGCTGATGTCTTTTGTGTGAAAGTGACAAGTCTTTCTCAACCCTGCTGTGCAACTTGGATGTTGTCCTTTAGCTGTAGACTTGACCCACTATCAGAAGTCACTCAGTCAGATTCTTGCAGCTAGCCTGCTGCACAGTCTGCCTGCATTACAGTCGTAGTGCTGTTATGCTATTGTTTTGCTATTCTCCTCTTCAGGAGAATTGTCATAATAGTTAGAGACTGAAGAGCTGGGGCAGCATGCTATAATGCAGCTATGACAAACTATGTGTAGCACTTCCACTTTAATGTATGCATTCTAGAAGACAAATTTGAACTGTAGTCCCGTATATAAATGAATAATTGCTATTATTATTCATTAATAAGATTAATATTATTAATAAGCCACTCTTCCACAGCAGGAGCAACTCTGTGTGATTAAGGCTTAATTAATCATTGCAACTAGCTCTGCACAAATAGGCTGAAAGCTGCCCAGCTGTTTCAAAGCACTCCTGTACTCCATCCCTTCAGAGATAAAGACATTTATGTGTCAGGAGGCTCCAGATACCCTTTCTTCCAGTGAAGAAGCCTTGTGCATGGTGTTATTTCTCCTCTCCCTTCTCCTCTCCTGCTTTCAAGGCAGGTAGAAATCGTAAAAGAGTGTGTTAGACAAATATAGGAAACATGCTTACCATGTCTCTCTACCCTTGCATAAAAAGTGCATATAACAGACACATGTGATTAAAGAGTGCTTGATTCAAGACATACACTCAGCTTGCTTCTACAGCAGTCAGTGGCAAAATTATTTAATCTCTAGCAGCATTTCAGACTTCATCTCTTCCTTTCTAACAGCACCTTGGCAAATGAGCACCTGACAGGACACCCCTGTTAGTGTTTTTGACCACCATCCCTCTTCCAATAGCACATACAACTTCTCTTTTATTTATCTACATCTTTGATTATTTACTGACTGGTATCATAATAAATCAAAGCAGAGGTTGTCTGCTGCAATGATATTGCAGTGACTCACTGAATACTCAAGACTAGCATTTAATCTGACATGTTTTTGTTTTGATATCATTTTGATTAAACAGAATCTTTCTTAGATGTCTCAACAGGGCACCCAGGGGTAGTTCAGGGGTATATTTACAAGGGTGTTCATGCACCTAAGGATGAAGCCTAGGGTCATATCTGGACTCAGAATGGTACATCTCCCTGAGGATAGGATGTTTGGCAAAAGATATATCCAAAAAACTAGAGGTGTCTGTTACATTGGCAATTAAACCTGATCTGGCTTCTCAATGATATTGGGCCAACAAATTCCCACTAGGATCCCAAAGAACCAGTAGGCATGGGCTGGAGCCCACAATATAGTTCTGAGTTTACCAGTCAGACTTTTGGATGAGAAGGGGGTGATGCTTGGGAAGATATTTTTGCATTTACCTGGTTATCCTGAACTGAAAAAAAATAGCACCTGATGTCCCTTGCAATCCCATGCTTAATAGTAAGTAGTCATTTATTTCTTTTCAACTGCATGCAGGATCATACGGACGAAGGTACAGCAGCCACCTAATCAGCAAGTCCCTGCTTCCAGTCACAGCATAGGTAAGGAAAACTTTTCTTTTTTATATAAAAAAATAGTATAATAGATTACAAATATTCTGAAGAACTTTTAATCATTCTTATGGACAGATAATTCTGCATAAAACACTTCAGCACACGTGCTAATGCGCCTTCTTTGTCATTCTCCAAGGGCTGAACATAGCAAATGAATTTTATAAATACTGCTAAAAGGTTTTGAATTTTACTGATTATTATGATAAATAGCTTTCACCATGAGACAGAAAATTGAAATCTAAACCAACCCCCCCACACTAATGGGGGTCTATAGAATGTCAGATAATTAAAGCAATAAATCAAGAAAGGGATACTTATTCATAACATTTTCTGCATCATTAGTCAGTAAGTAGCTTTGAATGTGTTTTTTTCATCTATCAACCATGCCTTCCATAATTCTTTGTGCACTTGCAGTCTTGAGTGAAGAGGTAGCAAAACTTTCTGAACTTTAATTCAGATACAGATCGGCAATACGAAGAGGAGAATCAAGTGAGTGTGGGGGAGGTGATCTTTGGAAGGAGTGTCCTGCTTAATGAGACCTCCTCCACAGTTCACAAAGTTGATTGTCTTTATCAGATATATTTGTTCTCATCAGAAATTATTCTAAGCACCTGCATAGGTAGGACTCATGACTGGTCTAGTTGCGTACATGCAAGCCCTCAGGTGAACCCATTCCTCACGGAGAGCTCCAAGTACCTCTACCTTCCTGCACAACACAGTTGCACGGAGGCAATGTGGGACAATTGCTTTGCTTCTGCCTTTTTTTTTTTTTTTTGTATGATTTCAATTCCTTTTTCCATGAAAACTGTTGAGGGAAGGATAAGCATTGCTTGTTGTACAAAACGGAGGCAGACTGGAGGTCTCAGTCACCCTGTGCCTTAATGCTTTCATGTGTGAAATGGGGATAACACTTGCTGACCTCAGGTGGCGTGGGTGAGCTGATAGTGTGATAGCAAAGAGCTGTGTTAACACTTCAAACTTCTTGAAGAGATCTCACTGCAGGACAGTATCCTGGGTCTTTCTTTCAAGGAAATGCCAAAATATTCCCCAAGGAGGGAAAGCAGCAGCCTATTTGCAATGGAAAGTTATGTGTTGATTATTTTCCTATTATGAAAAAACTTGAGTAGAAAAACAATCTTTCTTCTAAGAATCTGGGTTTACTATACCCTGAAGAAAATCATGACACTGATGCTGCTGTGCTGCAATTTACTCCAGGACTTCGGCTCCAGGACTTCTGTGTGCTAATGGTGCCAAACTGCCCCATGATCTGGAGACATACAAGTTGCTTTCTGTGACTAGCTCTGGGGAGGTGGCAACCAGCCAGCTCAGGCTTAGCCTATGAGCAGATGGAGATGGATACTGGTTCTTCCCCTTTAGTCCTGGGACACACATCCTATGTATCTACAAGCTAGGATCTTCTCAGAAGTATGGAACCTCCAGAGTGAAACATACACAACATACCTCCAATGCTGTCTGTCATCTACAGACTCGTGATCTACCAAAACAACATCTCCTTCATCTGGGCACTGATACCAGAGCCCTTCCTAAGAGTTCTACCAAAGCAAAGCATTTAATTCACAGTTTGAGGAGATTCAGTCACATGCAATCAACAGCTAGTCTTGCCTAGGTTTATGTGCAACCCTTGCTGCTCAGAAGTATTTCCACTGACTTATACTTTGGTCAGCAAATCAGGCATAACAAGTGCATGTCACTTCATTGGTATGTGTTTTCTCTGTCAGGAGATTGAAAGCATTGCACAGCATCTTACCAGCATGTTCTTTTTCATAAGGTCTCAGAACCAGCTCCTTCCACTCCATTAATGGTTTGAAGTGGTAGACAGACAATGGATCTTAGAAATGTATCTTCCCAAGGTACCTCTGACACAACAGCAGTTGAAACTTTCCTTCTATTTGCAATCTATTATAATTTGCAGTGTCAATTTGCTTTGTAATTAGTCTAGGGTGAAAAGTTTGACAGAAAAGTCTCCCATAGCTTTTCCTTACGAAGAAAACAGATAGGTGGTAACATGCTGAGCTGTTAAAGGAAAAGCATAACTTGCCCCATATGCCCCAGGAGCTCTTTACACTGCTCTGGAGGTTTGCACTGCAGACTGTCACAAGAGCCAAGAGCAATGCTCATGTCCACATCTGTGAGGCAGTTTGTAGAAAGCAACTCTGTGATGGGCATGGAAGCCACTGCTGCTCCTGCAAGCCATAATCTCAAGGTGTGGAGATTGCTGCCATTCCTACTACCTCAGAGCCCAGAGAGGTGCAGCAACACTATTTAGCTTGGATAGCTTTCTGAGCCAAATATGTATGGTCACTGAAACAGCCCCAGGCTGTTTTGATCACACCGCAGCAACAGGAAACTTATGAGCCCACCGACTTTCGTAGTTGTATGCACACTGACTTCTTTGCTTTCAATTGCAGCCTCCACAGGGTCTGTAACCCAGGTGTCCTCAGTAAGCACCGACTCTGCTGGCTCTTCCTACTCCATCAGTGGGATTCTGGGAATTACTTCCCCTGGCACAGAGAGCAACAAACGCAAGCGAGATGAAGGTAATTGAAGTTGTTTGCTCTTGGAGGAGAGGGGGCAAGGCATACTCGGAGAAGTGTGGATAAGGCTGAGGAAGGGATGTTCTGTTCTGGGGTCATTTGTCCCAGCTCTGCCTGGCCTTTGAGGTAGACTGTGGCAAGTGGCAACATGATTTGCATTCATGATGAGGTGACTATGTGAAAGCAGATTGGCATCTTCGTGTGGCTACTGGAACCAAGGTAAATGTCGGGTGCATGGTGATGTAAAAGAGTAGCCAATACTCTAACTCTCTTATGGCAGGTCTTTCCATTTTCTGTCAGCTGGACAGCTGCAATGGAGATTTTATTTATTTATTTATTTATTCGAAATTGTCCTTTTAGTAGCATATCCTTGTATTAATATATTAGAAAGCACCTTGGATGCATCACATTTTTTTTTTTTTTTTAGCAAATCAACTCTTCTTCCTGTGTGAGGGAACATTTTCCTTCTAAAAGTGGAAAGAGGAAGAGATTTTATTATCTTGATGCTATGGCCACCCGATAACATAAAATGAAAGGGGCTTGTCATAATTTGCAGAGAGACAGAATATTTACAATAATAGCACCTGTGATACTGAATTTCATTAGGTCCCACTAACCTCCAGAGGACTTTTATCAGACTAGACTCAAATGAAAATTGGTAGATTTTGTTTTGGTTTGGATATTGCCTATCTTCCTCCAGTTTTTTGCAGGGTTAATAGTTATGATTCATTCTGTACCTTCAGCATTTTTTTTCCTGCTGAAAACAGTTGCTTGCTTTGGAAAGACCTTCAAAGTAAGTAGGAAGGAAAAAGGAGAAATTCTGGCTTATTGTTTTATAAAAATATCTTAAATCTAAACCAGAACTTCATTTGAATGGAAGGTAACTCCTTACAGAGAGCAGCTGACCATCTCAGCTGGCAGACTATTTCATTCACTCTGTGTTTTGTAAGAGAAAGGATGTAAGTGGATTAGCTACTATTTTCTACTATTAGCTACTATTAGCTACTTGTTTGGAGCAGTGATATTAATGCAACTTCATTGAATGACCAGTGGCAACATTTATGAATTTGAGGCCTTTGCTCTTTGCTGATTTGCTGTCATCCCACTCTTCAGAAGAACAAACTCCTGCATTTTGCTTTTGGGTGTTTCTGGTCATTTACTGTAGTCAGTTGTGGAGAAGTTCCTAGGTGCTCCAGCAGCCACTGGTGTTTCAGGTATAGAAGGTCCTCTTTCAGCCACAGGCATGAAGAGTATATATACTCTGTGTGCCTCTGTGAAGAGGGAGAGACCTCTACTCTGAGGAAAGAAATGACTCCAAAGAGAAAAACAAAATTCAGAGGAGAAACTTCCTCTGGATTGATAATTTGGAAATTCTGAAAGAGAGGAAAAGGGACTATTTTTCCTTTGGCCTAAATTCACTGAATAGCTTTGAAGGAACTTCATGGAAATTTTATGTTTTATTCACTAGCTGTGGCAAGAGAGAGGAAGTCTGTGTTGCAAATTTCATTTATTTAACACAGTTTTTATTTAACACAGAAATTTGTCTAGGTAGGACTAACTTTGGAGTAAATGCCGTGAACTTCGATGGGAAGCTGCATTCATGAATTATCTGCCAATAACCTGACTCTGAGTCTCTAGACTATCTCATGCTCTTAGTAGTTTAATGCTGTCCCAAATCCACCTGATTAATACAGAGATGTGCTCAATCTCTGATACTGTTGTTTCAGGTAGAATATGTGGGAGAGTGGAGCACTAATCAGGAAACTGTAAGGAAAGATGCTAACACAGGTGGCACATAAATTTGGGGAGCAATCCTGCTCCACCCTTTCTCTAAGTTCAGTAAAGTAGGATCACTTGCTTGGCATGAGCCCAGAGTAACTATCATTGTATTCCACCTGTCTCCAGAATGTATTTAATTAAAGCAGAAATCTGTGATGCTGGCAGGTAATAAAGCAGTTTGTAGCTACAAGGACCAGCTAAGCCAGGATGAAATCTGTTTGCATACAGCACTAACTTGAAAATTCCAGGAGGTCTTCTGGGTCATAAATGCCACATCTATATTGTTAAATCAGAGAGTGGTGGTGCGTAGGAAAAAAACATTGTCACATTTTATGAAATTGTCACATTTTTGGGTGACAGAGCTTCCTGGAGAGACTGTGGACTCTCCTCCTTTGGAGATCTTCAAAATTTACCTGGATGCCACCCTGTGCCATGTGCTCTGGGTGTCCCTGCTTGAGCAGAGGGTTTGGACTAGATGATCTCTAGAGGTCCCTTCCAACCTCAACCGTTCTGTGACGGCATTGTTTCAGTCTGTGTCTGCCTACAGTATACTAAAATAGAAGTGACCAGAATATGAACGGTACTGCGTCTGTTCAGTGCGGATGCAGCCATGCTAGTTCAAAGGGCAGGAGACCTTAGTGACAGAGATGCTCCCGGTGTTGTATCAGTCAGACTATTTTGTCTCCTTGCATAGCTGTGGCTACATTTTTTTCCCTGTGGGGGAAAAAAAAAAGGTTGAACGGGCAACTGCAGATTGTTTCCTAGCCTGTATTTCCAGGTTGGAAATACAGTGACAAGGAGAGCAAGAGGATCTTAACAAGATCTTCTTATCAAAGCACTGCAGGATCTTTGTGCTTGTTACTCACCCATCTCTTGCTGCAGAACAAGTTTGGCAGATTTAGCTACCTTCACTGAATAGTTGCATATTTCAAATTCAGCGGAATACAGTCTTTTCAGGGGTGGAGGCATTTGACATGCATGAAATCATCATTCATACAATTATTTTGTTTCCATTCTCACCAATCATAATCCTGTATTGCTGTCAGCATCTGGCGTGATGATGCAGATGCTTATGCTTTGTTTTCTGAGCTGAACTCCTTGAAAAAAATAGCTTTTCCTTTAACTTTGACTCATGACATTTAGCAGCATTTGGGTCACAGCCTTGCTTGGGAGGACATGTTTCCAAGGGTGGCAAGGATGCTAACGGCAGTAAAAAGAACCTGTAAGGGCAATCTAGAGTTTCATACAGCTGCCCAGTGTTATGGTCAGAACAATTTCAAGCAGGAGTTTCTCAGGTTAGGCAGCTCTTCAGCCATCCAAAGACAGCCTAGTGAGCTCCAGGCTACTTTTCTTTGCATGCCTGTACTGCAGAGACTCACTGGGGACCTACATTTGAAAATGGCAGTCAAATTGCTTTGCACTGGCACATTTAGACGGTAAGAGCACATGTTGTGAAGAATGTACACAAACTCAAACTGTTAGTGACCCATTAAGGGGGAATATGGACTATCCAGAAAGCCTAAGAAAAGTCAAGCAAGTACAAGTCTGAATAAGGACTAATAATACAGACAGCTGTCTTTGCTTTGTACCATACTCACGAACAATGTTTTCTCATGAGACAGAAACAGCAGGCTAGCTACTGTGAAACGTAGGTAGAGATTTGCAGGGCTATGTCTTTGCGGCTCCAGAAGAGAAGGTAGCAGACTTGACAAAGAAGATCACAACAGTGTTTCCATCCTGGTGGAACTTCTGTTATCATGAGAGACAGGAGGTGGGCAGAAGTGGATTTGGAGGTAAGCCCTGGAGAACTAACTATAGGAGACATGGTGTGACGGTGTGTGAGGGGTTGCCTGGTGAGCTGAGAGGAGAGACCACGTAAGCTTGAGGGCAGCAAGTCTAGAAGCAGGAGTGACAGGTGTCAAAGGGAGCACTGATGTGGAAGAGTGGGTGAGCTCAGAGCTGGCAAAGGAGAAGAGGCAGAACTTGAGCTGGGGAAGAGCAGACCAGCAGAAACATGGGCTGCCCAAGACCCATGTCCAAGTGTCCAAGGAGGACGCTAGCAAGGACAGGATGAGGAGTGTGCTGACAGTCACAAATGGCTTTGTCATGTAAACCCCCATTTTAGGGTGTAATTTCCAACCCTTTATAAATGTGAATCAGATCTTATTTTAGTTTCCCTGACAACTAAATATCTTTAATCTATTTAATGTAAGGGCTGGAATGTGAGATTCTACTGGCCACATTTGGGTCCCTCTCCTACTAATCCAGCTGCCAGTGCTGGATTAGGAGTTGAGATTCGAGTTTTCTCTGAAATCGGAGACTTTAGGAGCATGAACATCAATCAGATACAGGGACTAATCCATCTGAAATGCCATTTTGGTGTAAAATCCATCTGAAATGCCATTTTGGTGTAAAAGCCCTTTCTCTTCTCATTTAGTGCATTATCTCCCACTTGAGACTTAGTCACTGAATTTTCCTGAATAGGATGAGACACTTGTGGGTTCAAACACTCTATCAAGGAAGAATTTATTGAGTGACAGTCACACCAGGGAGTGCTGATTGCTGGAGGAGATTCTGGGATGGAAGCGCAAGAGGTAAAGGACTTGTTTGTATAATCTATTGAAACATCAGAGCATTGGCAGCAGGAAAGTATGGACTACAGCCAGCAGGTGATTAAGTTTAATGCAGAAATAACAATGGGATAGGTTCCATCTTGAAGGGAATTCCCATAACTCCTTTTCTTCTAGCCAAGAATCCAAACCTGAAAATATGTATCTGGGATCAATATTGTCATCTTCATGTTTCCTTGCTCTACTACAAATAATTCACAGAGGAATGAAGCTTCTGGGGACCTAGACCACAAGGGAGATCACCAAAACCAGAAAGACTGTAAAGAAAAGAAATAGGTGGTTATGGAGAGATAGAAACTCATTAGAAATTAGTTTACAATAGAATAGTTTACCATAGAAACTCTGTAGGATATCAAAGTGCCTAACCACAAGGTCTGGCCGAAGCATGCAGACAGAAGCATGCACAGCAACGGGTTTATAGAGTGGAACTTAAAATATATTTTAGGCACTTGAGATTTTCAGAGTCCAAGTGATCAGGTGACAGAAGCGGACTTGGACAAATCTATGAAGAGGTTAAAGAGGAAGGAGCTCCCTTCAGAATCCCAGGGAAGTGCAGGAATTTTCTTAAAAATTTTCTTGGCTCACTTCAGCAAATGCTTATTCACATGAGTTGTCTTTACTTTTGGGAATAATTCCAGTGACTATAATGAGATGAAGCCTTTGAAGGGAATAAAGTTTTGCAGGGTCAGCAGGTACTGATTTAAATTCATCCTGCTGATTCATATTGTCCTTGCATTCAGAATCCGTTTCCAGGGTTGAAAGGATGGTGAGCTATTTGTTCCATCACTCTATTAGCTCCCTGAAAGAAGTGATTTTCCCTCAACACACAAACACTGAAATGGTCCTTTTGAATATAGTTTGATTTTGATTTTGCTAGATACATTAGATACATTCTGACCTACAGACCTACTCCCACACATTTCCTCTGTCTGAGTGATGGATCTGCATGAGTGTTAGATGAGTGTGGAAGGTAGACTGCCTTCTTATATCTTATGAGGTGGTCAGAGCCAGAAGTCATATGGCACTATCTTGGCCAAGAGCCATAGGAATATTTTCTGGTAATATGCTTTCTGATGTTCTGGTCATTGCAGGTCATCATTGTGTGACAAGATGCCATGACGACTAGCATCTTGACTGTCTAGAGGAAGTAGTGGTAATCAGAGCATAACCCTATTTGTTAAGACGAGATCATACTAAAAGGCCTTGCTCTGCTGCTTTTGTGAGCTGTTTGTGGTCTCACAGTCTTAGCAATGCTTTGCATTGGGTCTTACTGAAAACATGGAAGAGTGCACCATGTTGGACACAGCAGATTTAGGTTACAACTGGCACTCATGGAACAATCCCTCTCTTTGCAACAACCAGATCACTTCCTGTTCTGCCTGTGTGCTCCTGAGACCTTACTCAGTCAATCAATTTCTTCTCACAGTACTCATGAGGCGCAAGAACATCATGAAGGGTAAAGGCAGAATGGCAGGCTTGGCCACTGTGCCTGCATGTCCTGCAAATGGAGCTCTGTCTCCCCTGGCATGATGGGCAGATGCAGCCGTTTTGCTGATGAGTATAAGCAGGGCAGGAGATGCCATGATCTCTTTCTGTTTGGGTCTGCCTCTCTGCTTATCATCTCCTCCCAGGTGTATGTAAGAGGAGCAGGGACTTTTCTCTGGTGCTGGTGATGTAGATGTAGCTAGCCCTGCATATTGTTATGGCAATATCAATATCAACAAATGTTACTGTGCATCTGTCCTCAGACCTGCATGCCTCTCCCTCCCTTTCCTGCTATCATTCATCAATGCTCAAAACTAAAGTCAGGAAAAAGAAAGAAAGAAAGAAAAAAAAAAGAAGGCAGGGAAAGCCTCCGCTAAGATGGTGCAGATTCACTGAAACAGTTTCACTTGCTTGTGTTTGCGTTGGTCTCCTTTGGCCAGCAGCTGAGAGCTTTTATGAATGGAGCTGTGTTTGCCTCTGGGATCAGGGACTGTGAAGAGCTCATTAGCAGATAATGAAATTTCCTCTTTCTCTCTAATCTCCTTCCCTCCTACCCCCACCACCAAAAAGCTGCAGAGGATGGAGGTGGCTTGACACAAGCCGTAGCTGGGTGTGATGTGCTGATGAATAGCCACTGCTGTTGAAAGGGTGACCTGGTGTTGAGTGGCACTGCTGCTCTCCGGGGCTGTGACTTTGATCTTGGGGAGAGGTGGCTTCTGCTGGACCTCTGAGAGGATCCTATTCAAAGCAATTTCCCCCCACCATTTCCCAGGCAGGAGGAGAACAGAGGTCTCCTTTAGACGCTCAAATGTATGCACATAGAGTGTTCATCTAATAGCGAGTAAGGCCATAGGTAACTCAAAAGGAAGGGATGGGTAAAAAGGAGCAAGTTGTCCTTGTAGACTGCAGGGGGAAAGGAAATGATGGAGTGGACAAACTGAGGGATTTTCTACCATGAAGTTGAAATAAAAATGTGAATTTGAAGCAGCAGATGCTATACTACCTTGCAGAAGGATTTTCCTTCTTCATGGTTCAATGTAAACTACAGGCTTTTAGAAATGTCTGAGTTCTGACCAAGGAGAGTGATGTGTTTGAGGACTCCTGTGGATGTCTGCAGGAATACAACTCTCTCTAAATTGTGACACTCTAAAAAATCCTAAGGCTTTTCGAAACCCCATTTCAGGCCATAGGTGTGGGTGTTATGCAGGTCATCTCTGGAATTAACAGAGATGTCACCCTGCCTGCGCAGGATTTCTCTTTGTGAGAAAAGGAGAATACTTTGATGTTTCTCATGGAATTCTAGTAAAAAAGGATGTATTTGAGTCAGTTCAGAATCTTTAGTTATGATGGAATTAAAATGTCATATATCACTCTGGGCTTCTCTGGGCTTTATACATTTCCAAATGAAAAACATGAAAGAAAAAGTTTTTGCAGAACACTAGTCTGAATTCAATTTTTCCACAAATGTCCTTGAGACATTTCTCTGAGACTTTCTGGGTTGGAAAAGGACCAGTATCTGTTCAGTTTTGGTAATGAATCATGTGGGCTGACATCCTTCATTCCTGGGCCAAAATTTTCTTAGCTCTGTAGGACCTTGGGTAGGACCAACACACGCTCTTAACTGCCTTCCCTTGTCTTCTCAGTTTCTTGGTGGCACCCCAAAGCTTAACATAACTTACTTGATCCACAGTGAGGTTGTGGAGCCTCTTTCTCAGGAGGTCTTCAAAACCCACCTGGATGCCACCCTGTGCCCTATGCTCTGGGTGTCCCTGCTGGAGCAGGAGGATTGGACTAGATGATCTCTAGAGGTCCCTTCCAACCTTAACCATTCTGTGATTCTGTGATTGTATCTAAGCTAGTACCTGCTGTCAGAAATTTACAGTTGTGGGATAGGAATCTTACAGATACCTGCACCAGGCTTCTTTGTGGTCTGCAGCACAGGGAGAAATGGCCACTAATCCCAGAGACTCCTTCTTGACAGCGTGTGGAGGCTGCAGAGCATGGCCAACCAAGAGAAACAGGCTGAGAGTTGTGTCTAGCAGACCACTGTCACATGGATGCCCTCATGCCTCTTAAGCATGGTGCACCTTTCGTTTAGCTGTATTATAAAGGACGTGTGGATTTTGTTCTGCAAATGCATATGACAAAATACAGCTCTGCATGGTTTTAAACAGTCCTAGCTCAATACAAGGAAACTCTGCAAGTGCAGCTGCCTTTCCAAATGAGAACCTTTTGGCTGATTTATGTTAAGCACAACTGCATTTTTTTTCCCCTAAATTTGACCTCAGGGCCCCATTTTCTGGAGAACTATCCTCTAATTCCTGGGTGAAACCATGGAAGTTTGCCACTAACTTCAGCAGAGCTGGGATTTTTCCAGAACTATGTTAATGAAAAGCTCAGATTTTTACAACTTCTTAATTCCTTGCTCCAGTATCAGCTGTTCTCATCAGCAGATGTCCAGGGTTAGATGCTGTTGAAGAACTAATTTCTTCATATTTGTTTAACAAAATTCTAGCTATATGTCTAGGTGTCTTGTCAAATCATCCTAGCACTGTGCACATTGGAGATAGACCTTTTTTTTTTTTTTTTCTGCTGGAATGCATTTTCCATAAAAATAATAGATTTTTGGAAAGGAGGATATGTCAGTTTTGATGGATGTTCGTTGTAAATGTTACTGCAAAATAAAATATAAATGTCAGTCTGGTTTTATGGAAACAGCACACAGATATTTCTAATATATATTTTCTGAAAAGTGTCCATTTCAGGGTATTCCAAATAGTTATGTTTGTAATACAGTTCAGAATGAGCTCTATCTATTTTAATAAATTTATTGACAAACAAATTTATAACATCCAGAGAGGAGTAGATATTTAGGTGTAATGACTGTGTGAAAATTTACGTATATATATTTATACTCACACATATATACACATAGATATATATATACCCACATACTAAGTGTATGTATATACTAAGTATATATTAAATGTGTGTATAGATACATAATTCAGAATACATACACACAGAATACATATATACACAAATCATATATGTATGCATATATCATATATACATATATGCACACACACATATATATCTTCTACTGATAAAAATTATGTCTCAGGGTGGAAGTTTAATATTATTTGGAAACTTTTAAGAATCAATTTTCCAATTTCTGGAAAGCAACCTTTTTCCCTGAATTCCATTCTGAATTTTAAAATGGTGACATTGACATTTGAGATGACTAAAAAATATAATCAAAAAATTTTGGTGGGGTTTTCATCAGTGCATATGGCTTATTTGAATCTTGTTATTTTTTGTGATATTTTAAAAAAACGTGTTTCAGTGAGTTGTTTCCATAAGGATATACAGCTTCTACTCTAAAGGGTAATGATCTTAGATCATTACAGTGGAAATACCTTTAAAATAGGAACTTTCAAAATCTTTCCCTTGGAATGGTTTTGTTTCAGTGTTTTTAGAACTCCAAAGAAAGATTATCAGGGAAAGACACCATGAACTGCTTTCAAAAAAACAGTGAACTCAGGCTCTAGGGGAGTAGCCAGCTGATCTTGCACTCGCTGGCCTAAATCTGTGAGAGGGAGCACAGTTCCTTTTCAAGGAAGCTCGGGGTCGTTTGACCTCTGAGAGTAGGGCAAGTGGTGAAATCTGTTTTGAATGGGCCAAGTATAAGGAGGTGAATTGTGACACCTGCTGCCAGGTCTGGGCAGAACAGTCTGGACATTATTTTTGCATCTTTGGAGGCAAGTGGCTGATGCCATCATTTTTTTTCAGGAATAGTTAAGATTGTAAAACATGCTCAGAATCCTGCCTGCAGGCCAAATTCACAATTGCTCCTTGTGATGTACCTCCACTTTCCTTGGTACGATGGAGATGCAAAGAGATGAATTACTTACATGTCTTATCAAAACAGACATTTAAACTCAAGCATGTAAAAAGCTTCCTGAGGAGATGCGATCCTGATAGTTTATATTTGCCCTGACATACAAAGATCATGACTATTATAAACCTGTGTTGATACACAAATCAGCCAGACTTTTTGTATGAATCTGATTCTTAGTACTTATCACAACATTGAAGCTTTTTTGATGGGGTACAAGAGAAAATTCAGCACATTAAATGTTGTCTACGTGTTTTCACAAAACACAACTTTAGTTCCACAATTATTATATAAGTCAGAAATTTGCCCTCATCAAAGCTAGTGCAGGACTTTGTCCAAGCTCACCGGGATCTTTAAGCTGGAATGGTTTCTTTGGCTGAAATTATGAAATCTTAAAATATTGAATGATAGCAGAAAAATTAATTTTCATTTTTTATTTTTATTTTTATTTTGCATGTTAGTTTTTAAAATAATTGCCTGTACTGCTGGTGAAATTGAATTTACACAAGTCTATTTGACTGTACTTCTGCCAATATTATGTTTATATTGTCAAAATGTGCCAGACAAATTTGTCATGTTTTATCGATCAGGATCAATATGCAGGAGAGTGAAGTAGGACAGTGCTTCACTATCTCTCTCCTGTGTTGCAGGGCAAAGTCCTTGGCAAGGGCTCCTGGCTTCTCATCCATAGAATTTCAGATGGAAATATTGGGAAATATGCACTGCTTTGGAGAAATCTTGCAAAAGCTTTTGTTTGGAATGAATTTTAGAAACACAACCGTGGTTTTCTGTATTTTCCTGATTTTTTTTTTTTGTGTGTGTGTTTTTGTAATGTAAATGGCATTGTCTGCATGCACTTTTCTGCAGCTTTATACAATCTCGTTTGTGGGGCAGCTACACATAGGTAAAAAGTATAAATGCTAGATAAAGGTGGCTAGGTCTTTAGGTCTTTAGTCATTTGGAATGTCTTAGATTATAGACAAAGGTCTAGAAAAATTAGGCAGATGTCTAGAAAAATTGTGTACTGTTTTGCCAAATTTTAACTCCTCTGAGAATAAGTTGAAATTTATCTCTGATTAAAATGTATTTTCTGTAGTATAGTTTGTGACAGTAAAAAAAAGGGAACTTTTTGACTTGGTTCCAGTTCCATGTTAGTGATGGAGGCTAGAAATCAAGAGTCTTCAGCTGAGGTGCTTTCCTCCAAGCCCTGTGTGTGAAAGAAGTTCAATTAGAATTGGCTAGGTACTGATCTGGCTGATTTGTAAGACGGTAAAAGAGATGTATACACTGGAGACTGAGATATTGGAAATCTGTCAAAGACTAATGTCAGGGAAATTCAATGCCTTTCTGATCACATATCCACTTTGTGTTCATGAAACACTTTCTCTGTGGCTACAGACATCTCTGTGACTACAGAGCCATGAAGTAAAGAAACATGTGGAGGATGTGTCTGCTGCTCATGATATATTTCTTTGTCACAGATTGGTCCTGTCATCACGGTACTTGGATATAATACAGACAGACATAAAGCAACAGAAAGATGCACCTTGTAGGACTTAGCTTAAGGATGTCTATGTATAGAGCAGGTCAAGTGCTGTAGGGCTGATGTCAATGAAGGAGGATGCTTCTTTCAGCTGCTTCCCACAACCTAAAATGCAAAGTTGCAGCAAAGAGAAATATGAAGGAGCAGTTCTGGTTCAGAGGTGACCACTTCAAGTCATGGTATGTAGTTTTGTCTTGCTGAAGTGATTAACTGCTGTGGTACCATTTCTTTTGATGAGCTGTTGTACTGCCCTGCAGCATCTGATGTGGCCATACTTCAGCACATTGTCCCTTGTCCCTCACTTTTGATGATCAGAATACATTTTATTCTTGTCTGTTCAGTGCATCATGGAAGAGAGTCCGCTCTCCAAGGGGAGAGCAGGCATGAGATTCTGGCATGCACAAGGGCACACACTGAAGGCATTATGGTCATAGAGTCATAGAGCATGGTTAGTTGTAGCAATCTGACAACCCTGGAAAACTTTTCCTCGAGTCAGATTTTCTGATATTCTTCATATTTGGTACTCATTTTCTGACTGTGCAGCATAAGCACTCAAACTATATGCTTGAATTTAGATGCATTTATATTCCCTGTGCTGTGACATTCCCCTGGCAGGAGCAAATGGAACTCTATTAAGCAACTTATAAGTACTGTTCACTGATTAGATGCAGTGCTTTTAGTTCGTGTGGTTAAAAGAGATGCAAGAGTCTCCAGTGATGTCAGTGAAGTGCTTCAGAATTTCCTCTCATGTATGTGTAATGGAATTTTACATCTGAGTGGTTATTTTTGGTAATACAGATCACATCTGTCTCAAATGGGACATTTTGCCTCTTGCTATAATTCACAGGAGCTAGATGGGTCGTCTGGTTTCATATTGTGCAGCTTTGTCACATGATGCTCTTGTAAACATTGCTGTCAGAAGTGGCAATTTAATCTCTATTGTCCCAATAAGATTTCATACTTAATGGTGCCTGACTTTTTTTTTTTTTTTTTTTTTTCCCTCTGTAAGACCACTAATAAGAAATAGTCCTATAGCGGATTATCTCTCTCTGATTCCTTGGCTTTCTAATTGCTTCCTAGAGAATTGTATCCTAGCAGTTCTATTCCCTGTTCTCGCCTAGCTTTTCCTTGAGGCTGAAAGATTCAAAAAGTGTCTTTTTTCTTATAGGTGTAACATTTTTTTTCCAGTGAAAAGTCACTATTTGACAAAACACTACAACAGACAGGAGCATGGCTTCTTCTGTCTTTTCCCAGTCAGGAGGGACAAAGAGTGATTCTCATATTCTATTGCCTGGGCTGACAATGGGATAAGTGACCAGAAAATGGAATGGATGATCAAAAGAAGGAAGTGACAGAGTAATATATATACCTGACTCAAAAGATTTTGTTTCTTTAATCGTGTAGGTTTTTTGAATTTGAGTAGTTCTGATTTATTAATTATTTCTCTTTCATACTTGTATGATGGTTGTTTCAGGGCATTTTGGTGCCTTCACTATAGCGGGTGAGAGGTCAGTCTATTTTAGAGAGGAAGGTGAGGATGTGGGGATGCTAAAAAATTTGTCCTCCGTTCCCCTCTAATTTTGTGGCAGATGAGTGAAATCAGTCTGTATGTCTAGGATCTCCTGGTTTTGTCCTTTCCTTGCCAAGTTACCTTTCAAAATAAGTTTTGGAAACATGGAAAAAAGGATTTCCCCACAAAATTTCATAAATGAAAATGGAGCCATAGAATCAGCTACTTAGTTCTGGAGTATGAATTTTTGTGCAACATCACCACAGTATGTGCTGAAATTATAAAAGTACAATACCCCTAAGTGGTTCCTCTGGACACTACTTTATATAGAGAATCACCTAACTGATGATTAGGGTCAGGAATAAGATCTCACAAAACTTGTGAGTCTTCATATGTCTACTGATGTTCCATCACATTTCTCCTTTGTGATTCCATGTTTCACTCAGCAAAGTGAAGGGCGTATACATACTTTGAGGAGTACTGGTTTTGTTTTAGTAGCAAATAATCAGTTAAAACTTGATAGGACTGCAGGGGAATGGGTACCAGAGTGGGCAGAGAGAGAAAACTTCCACGTGATGGTTGCAAATGTACACAGCAAGATCTTCAGCAAGTGATGGATACTGCAGTCTCTGGCCAAATAGATTTTATTGTGCCACAATTTCCAACCCAATGCTCATTTCAGAAGAGAGATATAGATCATCATAAATTCTGATCCTCAACATAGCCCTGTGCCAACCACCATGGTGTAACACTAGCTGTTCACCAAATTATCACACTGGAGACAGAAATAAGCCAAAATCTTTTATCTGACGTGTCTTGCAGTTACTTCAGCCAGGAGGTTCTCTTCACCTCTGTTATATATAAGGAAAAGTAAAGGTCCCACTTGAATTTGCTTTCTCACATCCATGCTGAGTTGGTAAGCCAGTCACATCTTGTCAGTTACCACAAAATTGATTCTGGAGCCTTCTGTTTAGGAACCAACAAGATACATCCCAGCCAATCATGCTATCTCCATCAAAATCTGAACAAACTAGTCAATAATCACCATTTCAAAGTATGCAGAGGTCTTTCCTATTACGCGTTGTATTTTTTCTTGAGCATCTTTCTACATAGGGAATAGCTGTATGGATGTGTGTATGGAAGACACATGTTCACTATATACACATGTATTCATATGTAGATATAAGTATGCATACGCACACTGACCAACTCACTATAGTTCATTCTCCTGATTTCTGAATATGCTATTTTTACATATTGGTCCATGATTTTAAGCAGCCATAACTAAACTCACATGGTTTTGTTCAAAAGCTGTTTGTGGAGATAATGGTAAGCACCAGGTTTATCTAGATAGCCTACAAGCCTGGAATAAACATCCTGCCCTCTTTTAGTACGCTGGAAATTTTGCAAGTGTACAAAAAGCAGTTTATTATATACAGTATGTGGTTTATCAGAAGATTTTATAACACTACAAAGTGTTCAGTTATAGTGTCCTCACTTCACCAAAGGGGTAACTGAGGCATAAATCATTAAAAGTTTTTGCTAAAGGTCATCAAAACTGCTGTGGTAGAGTTAAGACTTGGAGTCAGATTCTTGGAGAATTCAGGATCCCATTCAGCACTGCTGCCCAGTCAGCATCATTTTGTGAACATATCCTGGTGAATCAAGCCATGTGAGGCAGCCAAGATTTTCATTTTTCTTATGAGGAGTACATTTGTGAGTGCTCTCATGCCTGGCCACAAGAATGACAACCCTTGGTGAAATGTCAGTAGATGACTGTGGGGGAGCATATATTTGTGTTCCACTTGGTAGGCAAGTTTCTATTTGCAGTATACTCCCTTGCAAAACACCTATAAAGCATGGGGTAATGATTGTCCTATGTGCATAAATGCTTTCTCTACATCTGAAGAGGTTATCACTGATTTTGTTAGACTGTTCTAAAAGGCTTCTATTTCTCTCTGCTCTTCTTTGGGTAAGCCTGTGCACTTTGCTAGGGGTGGATGCAAGTATGTGCAGACCATATAAAATTTAACATATAAGATTTTATTCTACACTGTGCAGAATCTCTGTTGAGTGTTTACTTGTTTATTCTGGCTAGTTATACCTCTGCTCTGCTTTATATTTCTAGTTACTTGCCAAATTCTAACTACGTTTGTTGAACTCTTACTCATTTTTGACAATGGTATTTCTTTGTTAGCTGTCTGGCACTGTTAGTATGACATTGTATCTCCTCTCTCTTACTGCAGGAACAAGTAAAACTTATATTTCGTAATGGTAAATTATGATGGAGCTTTAGTTTGCATGTGGAATGGGATTTTGGGCTCTTACACCAGCAGTTGTCATTCATTAGTTCCAGAAAGTTACAGCAGCAAGGGAAAGATGAATATGCAATGTTGCTTTGATGAATAAGCAAAAGTGGTTGTGATATCTTAGTTTAGACCTTTTTTATGGTTCAAAGGAGAATAAGTACTCCTGCAGTGGGAAAGCTTTTCTAAAAGAAACTGTTCTGGGTGTGTACAAATGAAGCCTGTGCTATATTTGTCACAGCAAAGGGGCCACCTACAGCTCCTACATAGAGCTCTTGCTCCTTCTACTTGCTTTTCATATTTCAAAGCCCATCTGTTTAGCTCTTTATCATAGAAACAACATATAACCTTTAGCAGTTTTGGCTGCCCTATCATTTCCTGAAATACAACTGCCATGGAATAGCAGCCCATTAATGGCCGTCATTGTCAACAGGATGGAAAACTCTGTCAACATCTCATTAACATTTTTGGTGAGAAGGCAGAAAATGTGTGAGGCAGTGGGGATAGGTATATCCTACCTACCCCACCTATATATATGTGCATAGGCGGAACCATGTATATGAATGGAAACCTGGGAGTCTGATGGATCCTAGTGTCTATTAAAAGCAAATTATAAACAGCAATACTAGCCAGAATTGCACTGAGATGGCAGAGGTCCTTAACAGCTTTGATGGGCTGCCAATAGTCGTTTGAAACAAATCGCTCAATGCTGTGATACCTCAGCTTCCAATAACAGAGGGCAAATGGCCTTCCAGGAGGAGATATAGATTTTCCTCTGAGATATGGAAAGGGAAATAAATTAAATTATGTTAGAACATATTTTTTTCTTTTTTTCTTCTTAAGAAAAAGAGGGGAAGAGAGAGAGAGAGAGAGAAAGAGAGGGAGAGAGAGAGACAGGAAAGAAAACAGGGAACAGAGAAAGAGACAGAAAATAAGCTCCAGCAGGCATTTGCAATTTAATTGATATTTGGCGGCAGGAAGCCAATCAGTATAAGTAAATTGACGTTATAAGATAAAAATAATCGCTTAATGGGATACCTTCTCCCATGGCTGAGGCAGGCCAAATAAATATAACCATGCACACTGAAGCAGCGTGACGGCCGTTACTGGGTACAGCTTGCTGCTGCCTTACTGGCAGGGTTCTGCTCAGGCTGCAGTTTATTTTTATGGCATCTGTCTCCACTCCCTGAGAGAAGGCAATGAGGGGTTTCACATTGATTGCCGCCGCAGCCAAAGGCAGCGGCTGAGAGCACGAGACCGTAATTAATGGCTTTATTTGCTAGAGTACCGCTGAGAACAATCGAGTTTGTTATAGGAACGACCAATGCCAGCTTTCCTGGAGGCACAAGGGAGGTGCTGGAGTATGGAGTCCAGCAGCCAGAAACTGGGCAGCTCACCAGATGATCCACATGCATGGGGAGCACCTGGCAGACAAAGTGTCAGTGAAGCCTGAGCCATTCAGGCCTCTGCTGATGAAGCTAGAGCCATGGATGAGGGCTAGCGTGAGAGATGGCTTTGCAGGGCACATGCTCACAAATTTAACCATGAGGATACTTCCTAATCCTACTTGAGTATCTAATTACGGGCTGTAGACTCCAGTTCATATATTTTTCTTCAATGCTGTAAGACATTCAAATCAATAAATCAAACAAACAAAAAAAACTTTGTATTTTAGGCAGCCATTTTTTCTGTCAAGTGGCAAAAAGAGTAATGTAATCTTTTCCTCCTGTCTTTTCTGTCACCCCATAAAATAAATTTGCTTTTATTATATTATAGCTAAACTTAACTTCATAAAGCTTTTTCTCTTTCTTTCCTCATCTTTGCTCTTTCTTTGCTCACTAAGAAGCAGAATGGTACCAACTATAGGAACTTTCTTGGTTCTTAGGTCATTGGTAGAAGTGACCAACTCAACATAAAGCTTTTCACTCTTAATGAAAGAAGGTTTTGCAGTAATGGAAATAAGTGAAAATTTTCCATACTTGCCTTATTATGGCATTCTTGTGATAGGCACAGTATCAAGGGAATTGCATTGCAGGTTGCTGAGTTTCACTACAGGATAAATAATTAACGTTCAGATGACACTAAATAATTACTGTAATTAGTAACGAGCTGCACAATTTTCTAAGGAGATACACCATTTTCCATTAAAAATAAAATTTTGGATCATTTAGTTTTGTTTTCTATTCAGTGCATCAGAACATTTAAGGCTTATAAGACAAAACAATGAAATATGAATACATATTAAAAAGATGTTCTTTTTTTTAGACCAAAGCCTTTAGTCTTATTTTGATTTTTTTCTTTAAATCAAGAGTGCAAAATCACGAATGCAGCCAAGATGCCAAAATAGTACTAATAAAAACTAACATGATGTTTCACTGCCACTGCAGTTAAACTGACATGACATTTGCCTATGCCCTTGCATATGTCAGAAGCAGCTCTTCCCCTACCATTCTGCTGCCTGTGTCACTCCACAGAGCATGGCCTGTCAGTACTGCCTCCTCACACTGTTCACCGCACTTCAGGATCAGGAACATATAGGCTTCCTAACAAAAACTAATGCCATAGTTACTTGTAGATGACCACACTGTAACCATGTTGACTTCAGATTCATTACCTTCTACCCATCTGAGACCATGTAACTGCTCCATATGCCCACTAATTCTCCTTTTCAATATGAAATGAAGAAGGGGTTAGAAATTGTAACAACTAAATTTAGCATTTGAGACCTATATGGTTCAACAGATATGGAGCTATAAGCCAAAGAGGAGGTTGAAGGCTGATGATGTCTGAAAGTGGCCATATAGAAGTAGTATTCAGTGTAGATAGCAGTAATTCAGTAGTATCTGAAGTGTGCAGAGAATATATGTATACTTGTCCCTTCATGCCAGGTGGGACATGCTATAGCTCAGAGATCTTAGTGCACAGGGTTCTGCATTTATACAAGGGGTTTCCTGTGCATGAATACGCAGGGGACCGGAATGTGTAGGCAAATGACCAAAATCATGGTTGTTAGAGGTAGGAAGGATTGGACGAACCATGCCCTCTCTTCTGGGGGAGTGTGTTGGGATGGAGAGAAGACAAAGAGTTCTCTATATATGACTGGTGGCAGCCAGGAGAGGTCTGGGTTCTCTACTGCGGTGTTGTTTTGTGGGGCATTGTTGCTGTGCATAAGGTTGCCTGACTGTGGCACAAAGAGGAACCTAGCAGACCATATCACAAACAGCAAATTGTACCACTAGTCCCCAAACTGTGGCTATGCATGTGTCACCCAGTTGCTGGCTGTGATCCTACATTATTTCATTACCCATACTCTGAACTCACATTCCTGTTTAACATAACTGGCTGACTTAAATGAGATCAAGAAATCATTCCAGGACCTGAACCTATGACGTTTGTTACTGATTGGTGCCTTGGAATTTGATGGAGCTTCTATACACAAAGGAAAAGGAAGGCAAAACTTAGGGAAACTATAAAACTATATACTCCCCTTTTATTTATTTTCCTTTCTTTTTGTTTTGTTTTGTTTTTATTTTTGAGTAAATAGATGATGCCTGGCTAGCAATAGTGGAGGTGTAGTTTGTGGCAGTTTATTCCTGAACATCAGCTTCTCAGTATCAGTTGCTAACCAAGTCCTAAATAGAAAGACAGATACAGGACATAGAAAGCTTGCAGACTGTGCAGTCTACAGCAAACACTAGACAATATAAATACATTCAGGTAGGTAGGAAAGGTAGCTAAAGAAAAATGGACATGCAGATATAATTTCAGGATATAAGAAGTAAATAGAATTTTCTGAAGCACCAATCTAAAATGTATTACTCTTCAGTAATTTTTAAATACCAGCATTTCTAAAATGTTTGGCCCAGCTAATGCATCTGATTAAAATACTTTTAAAATTGCACTTCCTGTAACTTCTACATATCTATGTTTACATACTACGTTATATCCTGTAATGTTGATTAAGGATAATTCCTATATTTTTTGCTAGTCAATCTAAACTCTTCTCCTGAATATCTCCTGAATGGAGATATTTCTTTGCTTAGTTGTAAGTATGCACATTTTCTGTCTTGAAGATCTCAATTTGTGATTTTTTAAAAAATGAAATATTATTTAAATCAAACCCATGAAAAGACTGCAGGTAGTAGAAGCTTTTTTTGTGTGTGTGCTATTTGTGAGTAACAGGGATGGAGAGGGAGGTTTGATTTCTTCCCCCTGTGAATGATCCACAGAATCTCTCTGGCATTTTAGAACTGTACAAGATGAGTCCTTTTTATTCTCTTTATTTCTCTGTCTTCATATTAAAACCAGTACCTTCTAGAGGTTGGTGATACTGTTTCAATGTTTTCCTAGGAATTTTCTTTTTAAAATGAGTAACATTATGCTTAAAAGCCCACAGCAATTTTCAGAACTTTTGCCAAGTTCCTTGACACCACAGTTATTCTGCCTAGTGAAGTGTGTTACTCATCTTGGTGTTTTGAAGTCCAACCCGTCAAGTGGATGGGATGTGGTTGAGATCCTTGCTATTTTTTTCTCCAGGTAAGGTTCTCAATAGGTGTTTTGACAAGTACTCTTGGCAATTTTGCTTTGTTTTTATGCTTCTGTCTGCTTTTAAACTTTAATAGAGAAATTAGTTTTGAACAAGGTCAGCTGAACAGTTTATACTTCCTTCTGTCATCTCATCGAATGCTGCAGCAAAACTTGCAAAATTCTTCAAATTCTGTCTTTTATAGGAGTGTGATATGTTGGTTGTTTGTGGTGTTCAAAGTTCCCTTGAGCTCCCTGAGATTTGTTTCCACTCTGTTTATCTTCATCAGAATAATAAATGCCCTCTTTTATATTGTTTTATTGAATGGTTATCTTGTTTACAGAGACCCCTTCAGATTGCTTTTATATTTTGTATTATTTTTCATGTGACTGTCAAATTTAGGTCTTTTCTCATTTCTGCTTCCTCCTTTATTGCTGTGCTCACAGAACCTTATTCATGTATTTGCCAGAGACCTTTATACTGTCAGCCTGGTTCAAAGAGTTTCTTAGGAACCAAAACTTCATCTAATGCTGTAGGAGGGGTTAGGCTCTCCAGGCTAACAAATGTTTGGAGGAA
>VZSG01000649.1:230229-265593 GCA_013398315.1 Nothoprocta pentlandii
TCTTGCCATCTGTTAATGTCTCCATAAAATAATTCCTTAAGTAACTAAGACCTACTATTTCTGAATGATATCACCACACTTTAGCCAGCCTTTTGTCAGCAAGATAAAAAAATATATCTCTTCTCAGTGGCCTATGTGTTCTTTGCTTCCGCAAAGTCCTTTCTAGACTATTCTGACTTTTACTGAAGTCATAACATTTCTTTTTTTTTCTTTTTTTTTTTTTTGTTTTCAGATGTCCAGTAGTAAATGTGAAAGAGGGGAGGATGTTTGTAGGAATTTTCCCTGTATAAAGATGTACCTAAATGCCATGAGCTCATCAATTATGAATTACTGGTTTATGATCTGAGCTTAATGCTCATATATGCTCACTCCCAAGCAGTATCTGAACTTGGAGTTGGTTTGCTGAATTGGCTCACGCAAGATCGATGGAAGAGCTACTGAAGCCGCAGCACTGTCCAGTGGAGCAGATTCAGGGCCAGCTCAGACTTGATGCTGATGTAGAGAAGCAGAAACACACTCCCTCCTCCAAATAAGGGCAAATCTGAATGTGCAGGCTGCAGAGAGATCTATGAGAGATGCAGTTCTTTGGTCATTGTTTTGAGAGGGAATATACATATCTGAGAGAGTTGTGACCTAAGGATGCATTCTTGTACTGTTTTTATAATAATGTGTTGGCCTATGCTGTATTATCATTAGAGATAAAGGGTGAAACATTCACTTGAGAAGAATGTCCTCTTTTGCTGTAAGGAGAATATTTTATCTACACTCTTCATTACCATTTCTGGAAAGATGCCACTGGACTGGGAACTAATTGTTTTGCAGAGTTGGTTTGCACATTCGCAGTGCTACTGTCAACAAAATGCAATCCTCCTAGGTGGATGCATGGATTATATAAAAAATGTTTTACCACTCCCTGGAGCCTATTTATTACCCATACTGTTTCAAACCTGCCAACAGTATTTTAATTATTGGAAATGTTCTGGTGTATTCAAACAATGCATAATACTAATGGTAATTATCTCACATTCATATAATACCTCTCAGGCAAATGCATCTCAAAGACCTTTATGAATTTTTAGGTGTCATGTACAGCATATAGAGAGCCCTTTACTTGTGCAGGGCTTGATTTCTGGAGTTAGTGAGTTTGGGAGAGAAAGTAAAGAACTGAGCATTATGGAGTGCACTGACAGAGACAGGTAGGGAAGAAAAGTGTATGTAAGATGCAGTTTCCAAACTAGGATGTCCTAGATAGTGCCAGGTCATCCTAACAGTTTCAGAGCTGCATCATTTCTGCCCAGGTATCTCCCTGTTGGCCAACCATATACTCATTGCACTTTCATTTCAAAAAAAAAAAAAAAATCAAGCTGTGTCAGCAATCTACTTTGAAAGACTTATTCTGTCCCACATTACCGAGGAGGCATGTGGAGATCTTACAAATACAAACGTAGAAATAGACCCATCGTGTTGGAAAATAGCCCTTTGACTTGCTATTTAGGTTCTACTACTTATTAGGCTTTTTAGGCTTTCCCCAAGCATATCAAATTCTGGTCTTGAAATTCAAAATCCTCCAAAACTCTCCTCTATCTTCATTTAATTCTATCCTTTGCTATATTGTCCAGTACTGCCTGTGCTTTGTTGCCAACAGCCAAGTGCAATTTGGGTGACTACAGGTTAGCTAGCCTGGATAATCCTCTGGCTTGCTTCTCAATTTCTCTGATACTGCCTTTAAATATACATTTTCCTTACAGGCCAGGCTGTAGGGAGGTCCCCTTTTATTTCTGAAGACATTACAGTGGCAGGTCCTTCTTTGAGTTCCCTAGCAGGAAGGGCAGAGTCAGAAATGCTTATAGGATATTTTCCCTTTCCAGTGACTTTATTAAGCCTCTTAAACTGCCTGCTGCTTAAGCAGAGATGACAGAGCACAGTACCTAGGATGAAGTGTCCTGAGCCTATCAGTAGTGTCTGTCAATGAAGGTGCTAACATTAAAGTTAATATTTGTTTGGGTCAATTTTTTTCCAAATGAGTTTGCAATAAAAAAAAAATCCAGAGTTGTGCTTACTGTGACTGTTCTATAACACAAGTGTTGCTTGTAAAATATGAATCTGCTGCACTAGATTTAAATACTAAATTGAATCTGGTTTTTGGCTCTATAAAAAATATGCAAACAATACAGGAGTCATGGAGAACATTTTCCAGGTCATACTATATCTTGCTTCATTTTACTCCTTTTCATCACTCCCTTTAGAAGAAAAAGGTGTAAAGCTTTAACTTTGATGCTAAATAGTGAATAATATTAGTTTAACCTGAAATTTAAAGCCAGCATTTCTATGCTCTAGAGACTGTGTCTCCCTGGCCTTTTGCTACCACGTAGCTAGCAACCAGAATTTTAATTTTATAAGCCATGCTTGACTAAACCCAGCACTGGGTCTATTAGATAATATTTGATTTGCAATAGTAAAATAAGATTTAAAGATTCACTGCTTTCTTATATCCCTCTGCAGTGTTTCACATCTCTGTATGCATGCTCAGACTTTCTATTCAGAGGACAAGTTCAAACTTCTTCTTCCACCGAATAAATGGAACCTAGCACTCCACAGAATCTTACATTGTCTGTTTTTGGGTTTAATTACATTAATTTGTCCAAACATGTAAATATAAACCTGTTATGACCTAAACTATCTTATCGAGCCAAAATTTGGAACGATATTTCCTGAATTAATTCATTTTCATTACAGAGATTAACCTAGCTTTTAAAACGCAGTGTTATTTGCTTAGTTCCCAGTTCGAGAGACCTATCTTAAAGAACCATTTTTTTCTTATTATTGATAACAGCACTTTTCTTATTATCGATAACACAGAACTTTCTGGAAAACACAGGTGTGTTTAATGATAATTATCCAAATCACTACCTATTTGTAAAAAATATTGCCTGGTGGGCATCATTTATGCTGTTGATGGCCAGCGAGTGTCTGGGGAAAGGAATAGTATCTGCAACAGACAGTATTTTTGTTACTTTCAATCAAAAAAGAAATGTAGAATCCACTGTAGAAAATAGAGTGCTGTTATTCACCAGTAAACTACTTAGTCAAAAAGTCACAAGAGCACTAACGATAATCTTATTGTTAAGTATACATTTAATTTATGCTCCTCTAACTATATTGGCATTGAGAAATTATTTTTGAAACATTCTACTGCAATGTTGGCATCTGGAAAAAAATCGCCTAATATTTACTGTTGTTCTTAGAGTTCCACCTCCTGGAGTCCTGGGAATATTGCAGACCTCAGCCTACATAACAGAAAATATATATTTCCATCAGACGAAGGAATAGGTAGAAAAGCACTGCGAGTCTGTTAAAAAGCCAAACTGAAATAAGCCCTATGTTGCAGAGTGTTTTTTGAGTGCCAATCTAAACTTGTTTTTAGATGGCTACTGTGGCTATTTTCCCATGAATGGGGCAGTGATTCTAATGATTTTTGCTAAATCTCTGCCAAAAGGAGAGAGCTAGAAAATGCAGCCTTTCATCATGTTTATGAAATGAAGAAATGTGAAGTGAAATCGTAATAAACCAGAAGGTTGCGTCAGGCCAGGCCTTTTCAGGCCCTTTTGTAGATGATTCTGTGTTTCAGGGATATCCTATTTTCGTAGGACTGAAATAAGATAGTCCCCATGTTTCAAGAACTGTCCACACAACTACAAGTATTGTTCGATTAGTAGCACTTGTTTCCTCATATAAACACAACAGAGTACAATGTGTAGCATAGCACAGGAGCGCTTTTGGACAGCTGTAATATTCACACTGTACTGGGAGGATGTGTTGGGGATGGAGCACATGGACAGTGACTAGGATAATCAGGTCTGCCATAGCTATTTCACATCAACTATTTCTCTAGCATCAGGTGGTGTACTTATAGTCCAGTGTCTTCCTGGATCTTGACCTATACAGATGACCAGTCTTATCATAAAACATGAGCTTACATATAACCATTAACTACAGTTTGTTCTTCCTTAAACCTTCATCTGAAATCATTGACAGATTGTAGTAAGGACTGACTATAGTATAAGCACAGTAAAATGGATCGGTACTGCTTCTGGAAATATATATCTTCCTGGAAATATATATCTTCCTGCCTTGGAAAAGAGTCTCTTCATCTTTTCAGCATACTGATTCCCATAAAGGATGATGTCAAGGACTGATGCTGTAAAGGACTGATGCTGCTTCAGTCTTGTCATTGCAATGCTTATTTATTCTGCTCTCTTTGTCCACTTTGAAAGGTATCCAGGAGTCTCCAGTACCAAATGGACATTCTCTCCCAGCCAGAGATTTTCTTCGGAAACAGATGCGAGGAGACCTTTTCACTCAGCAGCAATTAGAAGTGTTGGACCGAGTCTTCGAGAGGCAGCATTATTCTGACATTTTCACGACAACTGAACCCATCAAACCAGAGCAGGTACTATTGAAAACATTCACCTTTTTTTTTTTTTTTTTCAGATGTGCTTTCTGGTTATCAGAGTCCTCCTGACTAGAAACCACCAAATTCTTAGTATTCAGAATCTCCTTACAAAATCATAGCAAAACACACATGGTAACCCTAAAAGAATGAAATAATGAAAATTGAGAGAAATCAGTTGTTATATAAACATTAGCAAGTGACTTGTTAGGCAATACCTGATATAGGTCACTATCAAATGAGTACTTAAAGAGTATCACAATTTCTGATGCTTTTGTTAGATCAGAGCTAGCCTATGCAGCTAGTAAAGAGAGGATCTGCAAAGCTCTATGCTTAATTTTGGTTCATAGTTAGTATGATTGGGCACACAAATTAGATTTTTGTATCCAGAAATGGCTTATTAGGCATGTAATTGGCCATTTTCTGAGAGAAACACCCAATTAGTATATGAAGGTAAATTAATTGCACCTACAGATTAGCTATGTATTTCAGAAGAACCTGACTAATTTTTTTAAAAATTCCATTCCTATTTTTACCGAAACACATGCAGGAATTCATTAGTTGTGTCTCTCTATATTCTTGTTGTTCTGAAGCCTCAGCTTTTAATTTAGCTTCAGACTTGGGCGGTAGATAAGAAAATAATGAGAGTATTTTCAATATAGCTATAACTTGATGCATTTTCTCTATTCAATAATACATATTTAACTATACTGAACCTGATTCTTAGTATGTTGCATGAACTTTCTGAACTAGAAACATTGGTTTTCCTTGGAGGAATCTGTTCACTTCAGGACCACTGGAAGATACCAGGAACATAGCAGACTGTTATCTTTGTGACTCCAGAAGGCAGGGCTATGTATGGGCAGGATGTTTCCTTTAAATTAATGCTTACACTGAAAATCATGCAGTAGAAATCCCATATGCCTAGAAGCCCACATCCCACTTCTACTATTTATTTCCTAGAGTCATAGAATAATTTGTCTTTTACTTGCATCATCAGATATTGGAGGCATAATTTGTGCTGTTCTTGTGATTTTCCTGGTTTGTATGTGTAAGAAATTCTACAAACCTGAACTCAAATAGGAAAAAAAGAAGTGGAGGATGCTGAGATGAATGTGATTTTTTTCAGTCTTCATTAGGAAAGTCAAAGTAGTATCTCTGAAAGGTGAAATGGCCTTCACGTACCACTAGATGGTGATTATCCCATCCTTAATACCAGTGATATTATAGAAGACAGGCACAGTGCAAGCTCCTACAGTGAACTTTTCCAGTAGCAGTCACATAGAAATTGTGTGGTGTTAGAGAGATGTCCCTTCATGTGCTGGAAAAGGATTTACAAAGAGAATTGTGATGGAAAAGGATCATTTTGTCGCTATATGTTTCTAAGTTATGTGGAGTTCAAAGTACATAGTCCAGCAATGAAATGAATGTAGGTAGATAAAGGCTTTTTTTTTTTTTTTTTTTTTTTTTTTTTTTTTTTTTTTTTTTTTTTTGAGGCTGGTCTAAAAAGAAGAGCAGAAGAATTAACAGACAAAGTTTCTGAGGTATCCTGATCGACAAATATGGGATATTCAGCTTTTGTCAGAAAGTAAATATGTTCTTGGCTCTACATAAGCAACTTAAAGTAAAATTGCTAAGTATCCAGATAATTTAGACCAGAGATGTGCTCCATTAACTTGGTGGTCAGGATGCTCTTGATGCTCTGAGATGCCAAACAGAACCTGAGAAATATGATGTCAGGAACTGTGAAAGTTGAGGACTGGGAGAACAGAGCTGTATTGTGTATTCATAAGTTTAATTGCAATTGGAGTTTGTTAGTCATCGTGCATTCTCTGCTGGGATGTGGTCAAGGGCTTGTGGTTATTTGGTATTAGCCTGTGCTTTTCAGTGACATTCACAGGGGAATTTTCACAAATATAACCACATGTAATTCACATAAATACTGCTGACATCTGAAGATATGATATGAATGCCACTGTTTATAGAAGCTTTCCTATTTTGTGCCTTCTGGAAGTGAAGAAGAATTGTCATGAAACTGATTGAAATGAAAAATCTGTCTGAATCAATTAGTAAGGCCAAATAAATCAATTAGAATGAAAATACTGAAAACATTGCTTTTGTGATTTGGAAGAGCACATGCAAGCTGATGGCACAGTAAACATAAGAATCTTAGGATGCACTCACATTTTTAGGATGCTTAGAATGAAACTGAATTCAGAAGGTGGTATATTAAGAGCAAAGTTACTAATGGATATATGAAATACCTTTTCCCACAGAAGAAAATTGGGATATATTACATTAGGTGTGGAGAGTCTTATATATTTCATATGAGCTGTTTGTCCCTTGCTTATACATACTGACATAATCCAAAAGGATTATGTGATATTCAAGCCATATGGCTTTGTCCTGGATGATCAAAGGATTGTATAGTGTTGGTGTCTATCAGTCATTAGAAGAATGGCAGTGCAAGTGTGACTGTGCAAATTCACAGCATTGTGCATTTTGTAATCAGTTCCATGGAACATATGAAATCAGTTTTCTGTGAACATTTGCAGTTATGAAAAAATTGATTAGGTTTGTGTGCAGAAAATGAGCACAAAAGACCACAATCGTGGTGGGAAGGTATTCATTTGACATATAAACTAATTTTTTCAGCAAGTTTTTGTAGGAGATAGAAAGACTAGCACGCTTTTTGATTCTTGTTTTTCATCCCTATATTATTTATCTATAACAAATATACTCAAAAGCACAATTCAGCTCGTGCAAGCAACCTTCAGTTTGAAATTTGCTAAATGCCAGCTGCTTGATTTAACGAGCACAACATTTCCCTGCCATTAGATTTTTGCCATGCTATGTGTGCAGGCACTACATGCCAACACTGAAGAATACAGACATATGCATTTGTAGTTGTGTCACTAGGATATTAGATTGTAAAATGAAGCACATGAAAGGAAATGCCTTAATTCTTCACTCTGAGATCTGACCAGTCTGACACAATCTTTAATTATAGGAATACATAGTAGGATCCCTGGCTTATTCAATACACAAAGCGGGAACTGTTTCTGAATGAATGACTATCTGTTATTTTATTTTCTTGTCACTGTGCAGTGGTTGCCTTCTCTTTAAGCATCATGTAAGCTCTTCTCCAAAGGCAAGTGTTCAATTCCCTACGGGTTTCTTTTATAGATATAGTCATCACTCAAGCAGATATGAAAACCCAGGTAATGTTTGTCAAGAGCACAGCAGGTTTTGAGGTGAAAAGTAACTTAGGGGTCTCCATTTAATAATGGAGAACTGTGGAACAAAGACATTAAAGATAAAAGAGTAAAGGAAGACCCTGAAAGCGCTCAAAGTAAAAGATTTGACACTGGTGAGTGAATTCTCTGACATGGCCCATCAACATGTCCACCCGTACGACTGGAAATGTATATTATTCAGCAGACAAAGCCCACATGCTCTTCAGAAAATACATAAGGAGGAATTCAGGCAACAGGAGCTACTCTTCATCTGGGATAGAGAATTTCTAGTCTGCAAATGTTTACCCATGCAGAAAAAAACCTTATGCTGCAACTCACTATCGTCAAGACACAAATAAAAAATATCTCCCTTGTTCTCCTTTATAACCATTCATTCTCAAGCTCTCAGGAAGAATCGTCACTGCCTTTGACCAATCCTCCCAGCTCATAAGCAGTGAGGAAGGTTTAGAAAGGAGGAGTAAAACAGAGAGAAAAATGGGATTCTTTGTTCTAATTTCCAAATAATCAAAACTGTTCTCATAGAGTACTGGCAGTCCTCCCTAGAAGAACAGCTCAGTGACTTCAGAACCTTTTTTGTTGTTGTTATTGTTGGTGGTGTTTTTTTTCCCTAAGTAAAGCGTTAGTAGTATTCAGCATGCTGAAACTGGACCATGTTTTTATTCTGATTTTGTACTCATCCCATGTTCTTCCTATGTACAGAACCACTCCTTGAGTGCTGTAATTTTATATACTTAGTCTGTTAAGATTCAGTTGAAAGAACTGGAAGTACGGTTATACTCAATGAATCTACCCATTTAGATGTAGGCTGACTGTCCTAAAATGGCTTCCCACAGCTCCTGTTGAGTGCTCACAAGAAGCTCTCCGTAATTTACTGGGGAAACTCATCCCAGACATAGTTTGTGGCCTCACTTTCATTTCTTTGGTTGGTCCCTAGGAGGTCTGACAATACTCATACATGAGTTCAGTACGAATGAAGAGATAGGTCTTGTCCACACCCAAAATGGGGTAGGCATGGTGCTCAGAGTTGGATATGCACCATGCTATCTTGCAGTGGAGTTATCCCTGCTTTTAGTGTAGTACATCATAGTGCTAGATTCCTTCAGGCATCAAGAGCCCTATCCTAATTACTCTGCTACATAGACTTGTGCAGAATCTGTCCTTATCTCATTGGTTTAATTAAATCTTAGTGAAGCTACTCTTTCCATATGCAAAAGGATAGATTCTGTCTACCCTCAGGATTTTAGCAGGATGGACAGAAAGTGGTAAGAAGTTGCATCGCAACCCTGAGGGCATGCAACCCCTAGTGGAGCTGGGCTTTTCTTCAAAGTTGCTCCTCTTCCCACCGAAAAGGAACTTTACTGGAGCTGGGCAAAAATATCTGTGATCTATTGATTCAAATGCATTGTGGCTGTAACAGCTGTGAGAGATGGAGTAATGTCTTTGCAGAGGAAAAATGCGAACTGAAATATATTCAACAAAATCAACTGGATAGAAGGGGCACTTTATTAATTTCCTCGGAATAAAAAAGAAAATCATCTATGCTGGATTTCTATCTGCAATTGAAATGGAGTATCTTGCATTTTCAGCTTCACACATGGGTCCAATCAAATACTCACTGAAGCCAAGAGGAATATTTCCATTGAATTCAATAGACCTTTGATCAGGGCCATAATGAGGCATAACAAGATGTGACCAAATTCAACACTGTGTAGAGCAGAGACTTAAGAGAACTGCTGGCTACTAGGAACAAGTAATTGCCAAGCTCTTGATGATGTGTTCCTATTAATTTCAACAAAAGCTAAACTGAATATCATTTCTTTTATCTATTTATGAATAGAAGGGAGGTATTCTGACTCTAGATAGAAATCAGTAACCTGGCTAACATATGCTAATATATTATGACATGCAGTGCATCACATGCTGCTAATATTCATGACATTCAGTACAAATAAATCTGGATCTAGATATAATCCCAGACAGATCAAATTTATGTAACTAATAAAGCCTCCTGCAAACATCTATTAAATTAACAAAAAGACCCCCACAAAGCCAAAAAATAGCAGTCCTGTATTTAAGAATATTTTCTGAACTAAAGAACAGAGAGATTTGAAAATGATCAGTTTTTGCCCAGAACAAGCCAACTTTCAAAGTGAAAAACTTATTTTTCCGTGGAAGAACCTGTATTTGATAGTGTCTGCAGAAATACAGCTAAGAGGCCCAAGGGATATACTCCTCCTTACAATACTTGGATTTTATCTTCAAGAATAACAGGAAAAAGTCCAAGGTAATGACAAAAGCTCTTTTTTCTGATTTTTTCTGAGATGTCTCTTTTTTTCTGATTTTTGTGTGATTCATTCACTTGCTTGATGACTGATTTATTTGCATGAAAAGTGAAGTCTTTGGAGAATCAGAAAGGATGGACTGCGGGAGCATATTTTTCTTCTGGTCACTGGGATATGAATAGCATATTCCCTAACAGACATGAACTTTGAGCAGTTTTTGCTGAGAATGACTATTGCTCAAATTTGGTAACCTAACTCCAAGGGCAATTTTATCACTCTGAATCTTGCATTGAGAAGTATAGAACTAATATTTATTGATATTTTACTTAAATCTTTCATTGTCTAAGTGAACTAAGTCAACATATTTGCATGTTCAAATTAAATCTCTTCTTGATCTACTACCTGCATGAATGTACTGCGTATGTTAATACAAGTTCTTATTGATGGTCTATTAATGCAAATGTGATAGATGAAGAGTGCATTAAAAAAGAAAAGTTCAACAAATGAAATGAAATGCTAAAATTAAGAAAAAAAAAGACTTTGGCACATATCTGTAATCTCTGCAGATACACATCTGTGTATATGCCAACATAGAAATAGGCAATGAGAATACAGCTCAGTGGCTGATCAGGAGAGTGTTGTTTAGTAGTCTGGGGCTCAGTACAATAACCCCTTGACACTTTGGTACGGTAAGAAACTAGAGTGGCAAGCTGGGATGAAAAAGTACAGAAAAAAACATTTTTGTGACTGAGTTATCCTGCTGTGCTTTCTTACCTGCCTGCTGATAGTAAGGTATTAAATCCACTAGCTGCTGGTCTCTGATGCCAGTCGTGACCATTAAAAGTTACCAGATGACTTCTTATTGCCTTGCTGACTTCTTATTGCTAATACTTGCATTTTACATCTCTATCTAGTTTATAAGAGGATTGTAGTACTGTGCAGCTTTATACACTTGCAAGTTTAGTGAGGTGTGGTATTAGCCATGTCCTCTGTTTTCAGAGAGCAGGAACATAATCAATTTTCTTCTTTTATTCCTATGCCACAATTTTTCTTGCCTGTAGAAACTATTAGATTAGTGCAAAGTGACAGGAATAAACCTAAGGGGAAAACAAAAGAACACAAACAAACAAAAAAATAGAAAAAAAAAGTTTAGTGATTTTTAGAGTGGTGCCCACTTCAACTAAAACTATATCTGATTCTGTTTGCAGCTTTATTGGTGAGAGGTGGGGAGGGAGCACAGCACTTAAATTGAGCCAAGAAAGGCACATCAGCAGAGAAAAACCTTCCCATATTTACTCTCAGCAGACTATTAAACAACACCAGGCTATTAATTTGGATTTTGAGTCTTCACTAAAACCCATAAAGCGCACAGTTGTCAAATGGAGTTCATTTTAATTTCCTTTCAATCACAGTAAATTATTCAGGTGATAAATCAGCTGGGGCAGCCTCCTGGCTGTAATAGAAACCCTAATTCCTGGCTAATTATCCAGCCCATTGCTGCCAGCAGATCAATACCACTACAAAATAGAAAGGGCTAAGGGTCTGTGGTGGGCAGGGTGACAGAGTGATGGCAGCTGGGAGCAGTGATGTCCCTGTGACCCCTTCTAAAGTTCAGGGGTTACAGGAGGTTAAATGGTGCAAAGAGGTTCTCTGTCACCTCTACCTTTCTTAACAAAATGCGTCCTCTTCTGGTCACTAACCTATGTGCCAGGACCTGTAGAGGCAACTACAGCTCTGCTACTCACTGCTAGCCTTTCTATATCTCCTTTTCTTACTGTGTATCTCTAGGTAGGATCCGGTTATGGTCCATTATATGGAGAAGCCTCTGTGTGTAGTTGTGTCAACAAGAGACAGCTCCTCCTGGATTTAGAAATAAAGGGTGCAGTGCAATGGCTCATTGCTCAACTGTAACAGCTCTTTGGAAATTACAGTTTCTAAATGGAAGCAGCTCTTTGGAAACTACAGTTGCATGTATTTCCATCTCTACAGATGGAAATTGCTCAAGAGCTGCTTAGTGCACAAAATCCCTCAAGCCTAGAAATGGTGTTTCTAATCAGGACTTCTAGTTAATGGGGAGCCATCATCTTCCAGCAGAAATAGCAGGGCTTTACTGTAGAAATTTTGGGCCAGTACCACTAATAGAATATAATCCTGGATCCTAAACATCTCAGGGACTAATACTTTTTAATTTTCATTGATTTCTGGAAGTCACACCTTCAGCACATGATATAAAATTGCTTTGTGTAGGATCCCTATTCCCTTTAACCATCCGTATGATTCTTATTTATGTTACAATTATATTTGGAAGGGTCAACAGGCAGTACATGGCTAAATGTACACTTACTGACTTGAGAAATAGTAACTTCCCTGAAGATCTTGCTATCCAGAGAAGCCAGATATTGAGTTGGAAAAAGAAAGCAGTATCAACTGCAATGCACATCAGGAGATAACAGATGTATGCAGTGATTACTTCACAGTATTACAGAGAAGCTGAATGAAAGGCAGCTTCACCTGCCCCAAAATCCGATTCTCAAATCTGAATCCCTGGTCTGAACTCCACATGTTTCTATTCTGAGAATGAGAGAAGAATGTTCCACCTCTTCCTTGCACTCTGCTCTGTTTTGGTATCAAGACAAACAGATACCTGTCCCAGTATTTCATCCTGCTGAAGCTCATCTTTAATGAACAGAAAGTATTTTCTTCTAAAATAGCAATAGTAAGCACAGATCACTTGACCAGCACATACTCATCTCTACCCTCTCTTACAGATAGGTTTCTGTGCATGAGATAAAGCTTCTGAAAACTATAAAATTTCCTGTTTGTTACAACTTGTTGTGACATGTCATGTTGAGTGATGCTAGTCACAGCAGTTGGTGAGATATAAAACAACAAAACACAACCTGGTGTATTGCATGACAATGACATTTTGATGGCTTAGAGTTTTCCAGGGAAAATAGAGAGGCAGAAAACATGTATCTTCATAATGTCTATCAACATTGCCTAACCAAAGAGAACTCCATGACTTGCATAAACCCAGAGGTGTCCACAGTGGGAGTTGTCGATGTTGACTAAGCAAAAGAAGTAGGAAGGAATCCAAATGGAGTAATCTGAGACATATCTACCCTTTGCCTCCCGGGAGAGAGCTGGGGGTGTGCTGGGCTTGATGTATCTTTCTGTGGGAGTCCTTCTAGTGATGAGCCTGTGGACAAGAAATCTTACTATGCCTTCTCCTGAACTAGAGAACAGTATGATGTCTGAACTTCTCTTGTTGAACTCTCAGAAAAGAAGTATGTAAAAGAGGAAGAATTTATCAGATGTTTGTACTGCATTATGTACAAGTGTCCTCAGGAGAACTAGAGAGTGATTTCCATGTATATTCAAAGGACTAAAATGCCAGTTACTTTGTTAGACATGGCATGATGACAGAGGCAGCCTCAGTTCATCCTTACATTGTATTCCTCTGAGATTATTGCATTTTTCGGAATAGTATCGCTCTTCTTGTACTGCTTTGCCTAGGCACAATATACAAGACAAATGGGGAAAATAGGGGGTCCATCTTCTACCTTGAGGAGTCCTTGCAGTCCTTGCTTCTCTGCCAAAGCCCCACGATCTGATCTGAATTAAAGTAACACCAGTTTCACAGAGCTCCAGGAAATCGTGAAATAGATGGATGCATTCCCAATTTTTACTATTCTTTTTCTTTCCTGCTCTTAGATACCAGCACATGTGAAAGCATGAATTCTGAAAGACCAAACCTGCTGTATTTGGAACTCTAACATCTCCTTTATCCTTACCTTCTTTTTTACTGATGCAGTCGGTATTTTTTCATAATAAAAGTAACATAGATAGAGGAGTTATTTCTTCAGGCTTCTGCTCTTCCAAATGTCCTCTACTAGTGAGACTATGGGAAAAGAGGTATTGGAGCGCTGCCATCCCAACTTTACACCAGAAATATAATGAAGACAACATAACACAAAAATAAACTGACCTCTTACAGGAGAGCTCTTATTCTTATTATAATGTTGCACTCAGGTGGGAAATTTGAGAAAAACATCATCCTTTTATGATCTTGACAGAAGCCTGCATATTTTTTCAGAAACTGGTGGTTGCCTTTTAGCAATTTCTGTTCTTATTCTGTTGATGAATTAAGTTTCATTTCAGGGTGAGAAGTCAAGTTCGTCAGTTCAGTATGTTTTAAATAAGAAAAAGAAACATGATGCTGTCTTCAGCCAACTCTTTCTTCCCAGGTTTTATATCAACAGTAAATGGCTCATGGAAAGTCTGTTACTTCAAAACAAATCATAGAAAGAAATTAGGCAAAGAGTGGACTCTGCCCCTAATCTAAGGGAAAGCAGCGAAATCCTGACCATCCAATTTTCAAAATTACTTCAAGGTATAGTTTATAAGTAAGATGAGCAGAAATATAATTGCTCATGCAGGAAGGAGGAAGATCCTCATGCAATTTATGGTATGCATGTAAGATTCCACTTGTGCAGAGAAAAAAATGCTATGAAACTCTCTTGAAGTTGGTTTTTTTTCAGTGGAGAGAAAATGTGATGTAATGATGTGAAAAAAATATGTGATGTGAAAATCTTATGCAAGGAGTATGCAACAGCTAAATGGCCCTACTTTCTTCTTTGGTGTTAGTATGAGATATGTGTCACACGAGATGGTTAGCACAAAAGCAAAAGAATCTATGGAAAAACACACTTGCCTGTTGATTTATTCAGTATGGGACCTGCTACAGATCAGAGGGATTTTGCATGGGGACTTGATGAATGGGAGCAAAATCTCTTTCCTAGTCTATGGAAAATAGGGGACTGGTAAGTGTCCCCTCCAGAGACTCTGAGCATAACTTCGATAATTTGCTTTACGTGCATCTAAATAGGATTTCCACCTTCTACTGTGGAAACCACTCCCATTTTAAGCTCATGATAAAAGCATAGGAGACAGTATTACTTAAATGTAAATAAGAGTGGTTCTGAGTGGTAAGGAAACACCTTTTTACTCCTGATTTTCAAGGTCCATCTGGATGAAACCCTAAGTTACCTGGTCTGAGCATGTAGCTTTGACCAAGAGGTTGCACTAGAGACCTCTAGAAGCCCTATCCAACTGGATTTATCATATAATCATGATTTCTTGCAACTTGCTGTGTTATTCCAGCTTTTATGTTGTGACTTAGGGAAGCTTTTGTGCAGTTGCAATGAAAAATGTGCAAACAGTAGCAGGGGTTGTGGGAGCTGGGGCTAATTCACACGGTGCATATGACGAGATAAGGAGCTATATGGGATGAAGGGTCTTTATACACTTGTTGACTGTAGTGGGCAGTAGAAGCCTAAACAATTAGCTCAGGCCAGAGACCAGATTTTCAGTCCAAAACTGAAAATACCAAAATAAAGCAAGTTTGTGATGACCACAGAACAATTGTATAGCTAGGCCACTTCCGAAAAAAAAAAAAATAAAAAGAAAAGTGAAAGAAGGAAAGAAGCTCTAATGTTAAGGGAACAGCTTAGCATGTAGGGGGAATATTTGAGGTCTACTCCTTTCATCTTGAGAATAAAATCAAACAATCAATAGCAACCTCAAAGAAACAGGTTGTTTCTTTGTGCATTCTCCATATTGCAGGAGTTGCCTGCAGTTGACTGGCCTTGAAAATATGTATTTTGACCTTGAAAATTTTTCTAAACTTTCTATATCCCTGTTTTTACTTTCTATGAAGAACTTGCCTTCTTTATGGCAGTACTGCGGGAGGTTTGGCCTAGTCATCTCTAATCACAGAATCACAGAATGGTTAAGGTGGGAAGGGACCTCTAGAGATCATCTAGTCCAATCTTCGTGCTCAAACAGGGACACCTAGAGCACATGGCTCAGGGCGGCATCCAGGTGGGTTTCTGTTGAACACTTTGTGGACCTCAGACATGCAAGAAGGGGCATGGATTCTGGGCAGCTCTGCAGTTTGTTGAACTGATGACTTTCCAAAATGTATGGTGCTGAGCAAAACAGAAAAAAAAAATGCATTTATCAAGCACTGTATTTGGCTAAAAGTAATTAGAATACATACTTACATCAACGATAAAATTAAGATAAGCAAGTAATTGGTTTCAAATAATGTGGCTGATAAATATTTTTCAAGTATTGTCAAGACTTCAGGTTTTATTGAAACACTTAGACTACTGGGAATTTATCTCAAAGACACAGATCTCATATCCACATTTTCATTGAAAAGAACAATTATTCTGTGGTTCTTGTGATTAGAGAGAAAAGTTTGAAAATATAACGCCTGACGTAAAGAAGAGGGAGGAAGGGAAGTTGTCAGGGTAGTATAAATGTTCTGTTCATATAAAACAATGGCATTCCCTTCCAGTTTTCTGAGACTGTTTTCTGATCATGTTTCAGTTTTTGTTTCTTTAAGTATGCCTCTGAAGCACCTTGCATTCCTCAGTGTAGCTGACACTTTAGCAGCAAAATGGTGATTATTACAATAGTAGAATCTCTGGTTGAACTTGCCTTTCTAAAAGAAATGTTTTGCTGAAAACAGAAATGTTTCATGTAAACCTGTTACTTTTCATGGCATTTTTTTCCACCTAGACTGTGGAGGTCATCCAACTTGTTGAGATGTAAAGTGTCTTCATTTTGAATAAGCATCCTACAAGTAACACACTTTCAGCAGACTAGCTGTATCATCTGTCACTGATTTCTCACTGATTTGTAGGACTTTCTAGGCCTGTTGATTTAATCTGAAAGAGTACTCAAAATGTTTTTGTTTTTGTTGTTTTCTGCATTGATGTGAAAACAATTTCCGACGTGTAGATTCTGTTGTTGTGTGAAATATAACCATCATACAGAAAGATGTGCTGTCATCTATAACATATGGTCCCTTTTTTATTTACCGATTATCTTCTGTGTATTCAGTCTTTTCATCTATGTAATACAGATAGTATTATGAACGGATATACATAGTGATTATCTTAGAAAGCACTTGCAAACTACTTATGATAGTTTATCCGAAAGTGCCAGAAAAAGAGAAATGACATTTTGGAATAACTCTTCTCGGGCATAAGTGTAGTCAGTGCAATGGATGTAGAGCATTTGGCAGTACTGATGTAATCTCCACAGACATTCACTGTGTGCCTTCATATTTCTCCTAATATTCTCAATGGGGAAATAACTAACAATGATGCTAGTTGCATTTTCTTCTATATTGTCTCATACAATGTGCTTCAGTACAGGAGCTGAAGGATTACACACTCTTCCTCCTTGTAGGGTTGAAGTTATTGTTGTTGCTAAAAGTGTCTACCTCCTTTCTGAAATCTAAGAAACTTCCTGCTTCAGTAGCATCCTGTGACAATGAGTGGTTTAGAGTGATTATATATTGGTTTTGATTAAAAAGTGTGCTTTTTCCATCAGTTTTGAATGCACTACCTTATAATTAAATTGGGCATCCATTTATCTTTGAACTATGTGTGGAATGCTGGAAACTTCTGACAACTAATTATTTGATCAGTTTAGTTTTTTTCTTTTTTTGTTATATTTAGAAAACTGCACAGAAATTATTTATGAGTGGAGGGATTTGTGATGTTTTACGAAGATATGCATCTGTCTCTTGACCATAGCACATAGCTTCTGAAAGGTTTTGTAATTTCCAAGTACGGACAGAGCTGTACTGAGACCTTCAGTAGCTTTAAAGAACATAAGTTCTCAGAAAATTCAGTAAAAATTTGATGCCAGATGCATCAGAACTTAGTGCCTCTCTGCAATTTCATGCAATCTAGGCTTTGCTTAACTTATCATAAGCCATCAAAAAGTCTACACTAGTTGTGTAATCTCATTCTACAGAGAGATCTTCCTCCTGAGTTACCATCCTCAGCACTGGCAAACCAAAGATCCCAAGGAATAGGTTTTCTGATGTGTTCTCAGTAGATATGAGCACTAGGAGCAGGGAGTTGCCTCTTCCGTGTATAAGGAAAGGCTACAGAAAAGATGAGAACTCCAAGAGAAGTAAATAGGTGGGGAAAGACAGGCATTCTGTGAAGACATCTGCAAGATTTAGAGAAGACAGGAAGGTGGGTTGATGTTGTTTCTCACAGCAAGCACATAAAGCAATCGGAGGAAGTCTTGCTTGTGAAAACTCAGGTTTTGTTTTGATTTTATTCAACCTGAGATAACAGCTAATCTTCTCCAGGCCAAAATTTAAGTCTGATGTGGGGGAGATATATATAAATTACATCTGTATTTATGGGGTGACTATATGTCACATTAGGCACTGTGAGAGGAAAGAGAATAGCCAGGCTGTGCTAATGTTTCACATATATAGGTCCAAAAAAGCTCAAAGGATAATCTTCATGCGCTCTCTTAACAAGAAGTTCCTAATAGGAGCCAGTATTTTATACAGAAAGGTAAGCAGGATGTCCTGATTTATCTCTCTTCTATTTGTTTTGAATAAATATTGTAGTAGATCTTTCATCATTTTTGCAACTTACACCCTCAGTAGTTTTCACTTCTTCATTTTTGAGGACAACAGTTATAACACTTTCTCTCATTATTTTTTCTCCTCTCACTGTCTGCACTGAGACTGGTAAAGTTACAATATAGTGTGTATGTTGGAAGAGAGGATCGAAGGTGGGAAGGAGCTTGAAAGAAAACAGAAAATGAAGAAGAGATCTGTATCACTTTCTCTAGACATGCAAAGATGTGTGGAGGATACGCAGAACTGCCTGCTCCGATTGGTTGTTTTTTGAAATTGCGCGCACACACACATAAACATATACGTGCACACATGTATACACACACACACACATATATGTCTACATTTATATAACATATTTGGCCACACAAAGCACCAAGTAGAGGAGAACACAGTTCTGAGGGACACAGTCAGAGATCTTCCTCAATAGTATGGCTTGTTCAGATGCATGAATCTTTCGGATGCTGGCTTTTAGTCTTGGGGTGGTTTTTGTTTTAAAGTACCCAGTTATTGATATGATGTCCAATGGCTACTGCTTTTGCAACCATTCTTTGTTATTCTGAAAAGTATGTCTGCACACAGTCTGTTGACCTACTTGCCCCCTTTGTCATCCAGATGACTATGAGGATCAACCTGTCTAAAATTCCATGGGGAAAAAAGTTGAACTGATGGAACACTCTAATTTTAGACAAAGGAAGAGATTCCCATGATCTACTTAGTCACAACTACTCTTACCGTATCTAGAAGAAACACATTTCTTCTATTTTATCGTATTTGCTTCACTGTTTATTCCTCCTTATTCAGGTACACATCCTTAAATCCATGTGAATGTATCTATTTAAGCACTTCCCATTGTAGTTAGAAATAACTGCTCCCCCCTCTAGTCCAATCTAGGTGGTCACTCAAGGTGGAGAAAGGTCACAAATCAAATTTGAGATGAAATCAGTCAGTTCTACATATTCATGTCCAGGCACATGGGCTATTTGAGTATTTGAACCTTTATTTTTTTTTTTTTAATATCATTTACGCATTCTGCTTAAAAATAAATGAAACAACAATTTCACCCATAAATGATAGTTGTTTTCTGTGCTGCTGCTTCATGAGGTTTTGTTGTTCATCCTGGGAAGCTACTAAGCTTCTTTAAAGGGTGTGTATGTGTGTGTATGCATGTGATTTACTGGTCTGTATAATGCCACATGTCTTTAAAATTACAGTGCCCATTTCCTGCTGAAATAATTTCTACAAAGAGTGGCTCCTATTACAGCAAGAGGAGCATGGACGTCATGATTTATTATTATTTATGGTCCCAGGCCCTTGTTTATGCACGATGGGTTAGGTGCTCAGGATAGAAATGCCATTATGCAAATGACATTGAATGTCCTTACTGAGCCTAAATAATTTTTGTGTTGGACGATTAAACCTCATCTGTTATTGATATGGGCTGCAGTCGGGCTATTAAAGAGTCCCAACAGTACTTACTCCCAGTAATGGGAAAATTGAGAGGAAGAGGCTAAACAATTGCCTCAAGTGTGCTGTGATTGTCTGGTAGGAGTGGAACATAACGAACCCTCTGAATAGAAATCGTGTTTACTACTTAGGGATAAATAAAAAGAGAGAACATGCAATAAATTACACTTTGCAATTTGAATCAGTGCACCAGAGAATTTGCGTCCTTTCAATTTATTTATTTGATTTTTTTTTTTGGGGGGGAGGGGTAAATACCAAAAGTAGCCAGGAATAATTCCTGCAGAGTACTCTGCTCCGACTGGGGGAGGGGGGGCTTGAGAACCAATCTTTGCAGCGAACATGGGAGCCACATTGTCATTGCTCCTTTCTTTTTGACACAGCTGTGCGGTCACATTTTGATCAGTGTTGATAGCTTATGAATTCCAAAATTGACAAAATTTACAGAAAAATGAGGATAATCCATCTTCCTTAGCAGCCTGTCAGGAGCTGGCTATACTTCATAATCTTCAATTACAGATGCTATTTTCAGACATTTACATGTAGATATTAGAACAAAATGAAAATGGGAAACAAAGAGTGAATGGAAATGCAGCTATTTGTATGTATAAAAGAAAAACAACAGGTAAATTCTAGGCATTTAGATTGGATTTGGGGTTCCTTTTAGAAAGGCTGAGAATAGCTGCTTCTGCATAAGTACTTTACTGTGAAAAAGTAAAATGTAGCATACAGTTTCCAAGATGCAGATAATCTGAAGGTTTAGGTCACAAACAGGTCAGTTACTCTAAAGTATGATAGTAAATGTGTTCATGGCAGGTTGCCCTGGCTAATTCCCACTATTTTAGGAGGGAGCTTGGGACTGCCTCATTTCTAATTTTATTTGGGTTAAAATGAAACACAATTGTTAATTTTTTTTTTTAACAAAATACAATTTACAGGAATATTCTGTTTCAAAAAAGAAGAAAAATATTCCATGGCTGAAATCAAATTTTGTATCTTTAAAGAGAGTAAGAGCCAAATGTTGCTGAAAACAAAGGGAAATTGGAGTTCAGCTGTGAGTCATACCCATCATTTTTTCCCTTTGGGACCTTAAATGGGGGTTTTGGTAGCTCACTTACTGTGTGCTAATTCTGCCTGTATTTATTTATTTATTTAAAAGTACTATGACTGTTGTCTATTAGGTGTGAGTTTTTCTAATCTCACTAGAGACACTTGCTTTGCTATGTTTGCTTAGCAGCACTTTGACAGTCTGAAATAATGGAGCTTCAGTGACTTGGACTGTAGGGGAAGATCTGAGCTAGTGTATTTCAAGCTTTATTAATATTTCTGTGCTTCTGCAAGTGATCAGTGGAGTCACTTGTTATCCTTTATTCTCCGCTAAACATCTGCTTGAAGGAGACATTATTACCTTATATGTAAGGGGGACCAAAAGGAGGGAAAACAAACACCTGAATTGGCAGGAGTGTTTTGGTCTCAACATTTTGCAATACATGGTGGAGGAACCTGCATGTTTTCAGTATGAATCAGATTTTAGGCTGACGTCCTGAAATGTCCAGGTAAAACAGGAGCATGTCGAATTAAGCAGAGAATTTCCTTGCCACGACAATCTCTGAAAAGTCTCAGGTTAATATCTTTCCTAAAGCTGTAAAAGAGTTGTTTTCAGTAGCAAAGGCCCTCTATGTATCATTTCCTTCTTGCTTCAATCTACTTGTCTTAGGAAGCATGCAGTGCACCCTGTCAGTACAAAAACTGTAAACAAAAAATATTGAGGCATCCACCCTCAGCAGGGCTTTATTTTGTTCATTCAAACCTCTGTTGTACTGGACAAAGTTCAAATAAATATCAAAAAACAATGTGATGTGTGCCGGATATATTCTCCTTGAAAGTGTTACAATTCAGGAGAAAAGTATAGCATGCGAGATCTCACTAGTTATAGCATGGCAAGAGAGTTCAGAGCTTGCTTTCTACCTATGTTACATGAATTGTTCAAAAAAGATGTCCTTTTGCCCTCTGTCTCCCTGGCCTCTCCCTGATGCAGAGTGACTCCTAGTCATAACACAGTGAAAAGGATAAGGTCCAGAATGGTGCTACTATGAATTGCTGTCCAGTGAAAATTTGTTCTTCATGGTTGAGGTAATTTCTATAGAACGTAGCTGAGAAACTGAAAGTAGAAGAAACCAAATGAGGAAAGGTGGACTCCTTGTCTTTATGTTTAAGTTGCAGAGCATATCCAAAGGTTGATTATTTCTTTTATATCTTCCTGTGCTCATGGACATGATACATGTTTGCACATGGGACATGCAGGGAGCTATTCCTGCCATAAACACTTACAGGATGAAAGTGAAAGTCTTGTATATCATGAAGGCTTGAAAAAGAGTACATAAAAAAACGTGTATTGTCTTGAGTGTAGTTCAATATTTATTGCGTCTTTCTTAGGAAGACAGCCATGTGCACTTCAGCCTTTTCTATTGCCTCCACTAACTTTTTGAAAGCAGCTACTGGCACAAATATGTATGATAATATAGTCTCTGTCTCAGGTCCCCATTCCATAAAAGCGATGGGACAGTACATTTCGTGGAGAGAAGGAATAAATAACAATAAAATGCTCTGGTGTGCTCAGAGTACACCTAATACAATATAAGTATGTCTAACACAATGTGAATACAAAGCACTGGTGTTTGCCTGCACAGCCTGGTGCTCTTGGCAGCATTTTTGTGTGGAGGTGGTCTAAGGACTCCAGAGAGGTGATATTTGTCACCTCTGAGTTTAAAATAGAGAAGACTGGTTGTGAAATTTGAACTAGAGTAGAACCTTCCACGATGAAAGCTGGCAATGGGAATACTATGAAGGCTCTGCTGTATTTTACTGTCTCTGCACAGGAAAAGGCCAACTTGTTCAGCCCTACCCTTGGCCTGCTCATCTATTGGAAAAAATGTGCATGATGTTGTACATGTTGCAGTGCTGTTTGTCCTTGAGCCATTCTGCAAGGTGTCTAGCATTTCATCCTTCTATCTTAGCTGGAATGCAGAAGAGAAAGCATACAAAGCCTCATGCTGCTATTCAGAAGTTTCTCCTTTTGTTTTGTCCTTATCACTCTCTCCTTTTATATAATCTCCGTTTCACGTGTCTGTGTTTTCTCTCCTCCATGCTATGGCAGTGGTGCTCCATGCTGATGAGACAGTACGTGGTACAACCGCAGGCAATCATTTTTCAGGTAATTTCTAGGGTACTGAACACCTGACTCTTGCTTTTTCACATATCAAGCAGGTCGGGCTCCCCAGTGAACAGGGAGGGGCACTGTGGTTGTACCTGGGTAGAGTGGTAGCAGATGATAACAGAACGTGAACTAATTTTGGTAATGATAATCCATCTCCACCTCTATGCACTGGGATGAAATGAAATCCACATTGGGCCTTTCTGCTTTTTAGGAGTTTGGAGTTCTTCTGCTAGTCCATGTTGCAACTTCTCATCTTCTTAAGAGGGTCAGGATCAAACTTCTGGTGATCCATCAGCTGACTGATGTATCTCATTGCTTAATGGCAAGAGCCATGTTTTGCAGTAATATGCCACTTTCTCATTCCAGAATCGTGTACTTGTCTTAGTTTGGCGCAGACACTGTTCCTTCCTACTTGCTTTTTCACTGCTGCTAAGTCAGCAGGCCTAGCTATCTTTTCAGTGGCAGGAGCAGACCATAGCAATGGCTATGAGCTGTGCTATAGGTGTCATATAAAGAAGCAAGGGAAGCTTTTGTGGGCACAAGAGGCAAATCATTGCCTAGAGCTGGACACATGAGGCAGTGAGAACTGGTATGTGAGAAAGCTGTTTCAGTGTTTGCTTTATACGGGTGCCTGAAATAGCTATGATCTAGTGTATGATTGGTACAGTCAAGTGTGGTCTCAATTCAGTCACTTGGGGATGGATCTGTAAAACTACTCCTCTGGGGGTAAAAAATAGCTGGTAGCAGTTTCTGTCATGGGAATGGGAAGTGGCTGGAATGTTTCTGTAGTTCACTGTTCTTACCTCCTGGAAGACTTGAGTCCTTGGGGCCATGAGAAAAGACAAGAAATCTCCAAAATGTGACAAACTACCTACCTGAAAATCTGAAGAGCACAGAAGCCTTTACTTCTCACAGCTCCATATTCTAGAGTCCTCTGCCAAATGCTGCTTGAATATGGACTTTCCTCCAAACTGTGATGAAAGGCAGTAATATGTGTGGACATGCAAAAGCTGTCCCATGGATTCAGAATCCGGGCTGTGAAGGCAAATAAAATTCTTGGAACGCCATCTGAAAAATGGCTACAATGGTTGAGCCTTTCTACTCAGCCTCCTGTAACTTTGCTGAGAATAGTAATAGACTAGATTGTCCCTTTCTTTATGCATCAAGGTCATACTGTCAAGGTCTTGCTTTTCGCACAAGGACTGTAAAATGCAGTGGAACTTCCCTTGCTGGGAAGGAGCAATAGGATACCATCTTCCTTCAAGAAGTGGGTGTATGTATTTGTGCTAGTCCTTGAAAGTTTTTGCTTCTGTTATTGCAGCTGATAAATTGTTTTCGACTTGACAAGACTAGTTTGAATTTACTTAATGTCATGTTTTCAGGCCATTACAGTTAAAATGTGAGATCTAATCCTGCTGCTCCAAGACCAGCTATAAGGGAGTTAAAACCGAAGAAAGTTATGAAGTTTTAACATTGCAACCTATTCTAAACGTTTAAATGTGGGGTTATCTAGCTTGAATTGTTTTGGTACAGTTGCATTTGTGAAAGGTACTGGGATCATGCAGCTGTCTTTCCTGTAAAGGGGGAATAGAACTGCATCTGCCTGCCCCAGGTCTGCATATGACCTGACATTTGTTATGCTTGGATACTTTCCCTCAGGTGTGCTTAAATTGTAAATTGATCACCTTCCCCTGGGTAGGCATAAAACAGCATTTATGCTTTGTCTATGGGAGGGCTATGAATAAGAGTATGTCAGGAAGCCCTGAAGAGAATTACTACTCTGAGTATAATGGATTTACAAACTTTTTAAAAAACATCAGCAATTAAATAACGACACATATTCATGGGGTGTGTATTCTTTTCTAGATATTACAATCACCAAAGTGCAGCCTAGCAGAGCAAAATGGTACCTTTTTTTGCTCTGCTGCTTTGCCTACCGATTTGCAATTTCTACTACACCACCACCAATTGAGGACAACTCTACAGGACTGCAGTCGAGTTTTTATTACTCCACCTTTTTTTTTTCTAGATAAGTCCATTAGAGAATTAACTAGTCTATACAGGGCTACACACAATGCAGAGGGAAGGGGTAGTTATAGACATGTGACAAGGTATGGTATGGGAATGCTGAAGTGTATACAAATTGCTGCACTCTGTAGAGCTGCAAAAAGCATCTTGCTGCAATGGAAGTGAGAGTAGGAAGAATCTGAGGCAATTGATGGTTAGCAGAAATGACCGTCAGGAATTTTGAGGACTGTAATGCATAGAACCAAACAGTTTTCTTTAATTATGTTTTCTGATAGGATCTGGGGCTAAATGGGTGACCAGAAAGAGGAACTTTCTTTAGCTGCACTTTTATACAGGAGAAGAACTGTACAATTTCTAGTATCAGCAAATAGAGAATGGTTGCTAGGGCAGTGATTGTCAGGGAACAGAAGAAATGGAGCTGAAGGGGTATGTAAACATTTCAGCAAGAAGTGTCAGAAGAAAGGAACTCAATAAAGATACATGAAGGCAAGGAGAGTTTCAGAAGAGGGATTAAGCTGAAATGGGTAAGGAGTAGGACAAATTTAATGCAAAGCTTAAGGATGAGAATAGGAGAATGGTCCTTCCTGAGAAGTCATCAGTCCAAATTACCACTGGGTGCATCCATTTGCAGAGAGAAGTGACAGGGTCACCAGCAGCTGTTTATATAGGCAAAATGCACTTGACATCTGGAAGAGGTTTGTATGGCAGATCCTTCAAGACAATAGGAGGTGCCTATGTATCTGTACAATACAGACTGTACCTTCAAGAGAAACATGCTTTTATTGATATAAACCTGTTAATATGGGGCTATCAATATAAATTCATTTCTGTTTGAGTAAGAGCTGAGCGTCAGAGACACAAACAAAGATATCTGACTGAACACACTGCACTGAGGATGTGACAGACCTCAAATTGTGTGCTGCAGCTCTTGGACACTTCCTACAAAGTTGCAAGATATTTACCTGTCTCTATAGAGAGAGCCAAAAATACTTTGAAGAATTTTTTGTTTCCCACATAGAAAACAAACAAACAAACAATTTGAACATTTGATTTGATGGTTTTAAAAATTTTTACATGAAACTGGAAAGTTTCTTTTCATACTTCTCCTTACTCTGTTACTATCTTCACTTAAAGTTTTAATTCTTTATTTGTGAGATCATAATCATGCCCATAACAATTATAACTTCAAGTGAAGAATAGTCATTAAAAGTAGATGAACTTAAAATAAACATTTTAAGGATGATTTGCATTGTATTACTACAGTCTATGTCAATATAATGGCCATTACATCACAATGGCAGATCTCTAATAATGCAGGGCAAATCACACTCCCATAAACTTTCTGGTTTTCTGTAAATGGCTCTGATTATAAGAAATTATAGAAAAAGCTAACTAAAGATAAGTTCTCTGACACATATATAGAAGTCCTTCTGAACATAAGGATGTACTACAGATTGTCATAGATAGATAGATTTTTCCAAGCCATAAGACAGTGGCAATTTGATTTCTGTGGCCATGTACTCATTTTCAGAAACTCTGGCTAATGAAATTTTAAGAGTCCTACAATATATAAGAGCTTCTTTTAAAAAGTCGGGTGATTTATTTTTAAATGCTTTTGAATTTGAAAATGACTGGCAACAAATCCATCTGTTAAGCAAATGTTTTTATTTACATCTGCCCAGCATCTTCTTTTTAGTCTTTTCAAGTGTAATCATTGGAATACAAAGAGCTCAAGCAACTAGCATGAACAAAAGTTCTTGCCTCTTTAACAGGCAAATAGCTTTCCTTCAGCTATTATTGCCCCCGATTTGCTCTACTGAATTTCTTCAGTACGGAAAGCTGTGCTACCTGTTGATTAATTTTGCTTCTCTTTTCAAAAAAAAAGCCCATCTTGGTGTTCTCAAAGAATGTTAGTAACAAATACAGATCCACTTACAGTGTATTTTTAATACTTAGCAGCATTGCTTAAGCATCACCTTTGAAACTGGCCAATGTAACTAGAAAAAAAAAAAAAGGATGAAAGAATTTAGATTTTTGTATTGCATCTAGTTTTTACCTATTTTTGTGATATAGGAAAAATCTGTTGAACAGTAGCTTCATTATTGATAAGAGGTCTTTTCTTTCTTTTTCCAGGCAACTGAGTACTCAGCCATGGCATCATTAGCTGGTGGATTAGATGATATGAAGGCCAGTATAACAAGCCCAACTTCTGCAGATATAGGAACTAGCGTGCCGGGGCCACAATCATATCCTATTGTAACAGGTAAGGAATTGTCCAGCACTGATAAGTGATGCAGAAAATTGTGTGTGTGTGCACATTGCAATGCCTGCCCTTCAAGAAGGGATTGTGTCAGATGTGTAATCATTTGCCTGCAAAAAATCACCCTGTAAATTTACAGCAGACCTATCTGAAGTGAGACACATGGCCTGTATACACCATGAGTGTGTTCACCTGAGCTAACAGATGACACATACCATTTCAGCATGACAGGATATACCCCTCCATGAGAACTCCACATCCTAAATGTGCAACTCAGAAAAAGAACACTTGCTTGTGGCAAGTGCAGCTGGCCTTTATGACTAGAATTTTAAAATTGTGTTTCAGAATGGATTGAATTTGAGATGCACTTCCTTCATATAAATGCCTATGTTTTGGGTCACTTCAGGAATTATAATGGTGCACAGGACTGAGTGTTTAGCTGAAAAGTATCTATTTGCTCTAGGAGCACATCATCATCTGCAATTCTTTGGCAGGCATAGGCTGAGCGTCAAAACAGAATTTGCTACATACCCTGATATTTTGTTATTTGGGAGTGACTACACCAGTTCTGGAAGGAGATTGCCCAAGTGGAAAGAAAATGACTAAAGTGTGTGTCCCCAAGATTTCTGTGGGAATTAGGAAGGAGGGCAAGGCAAGGAGGTTGGCAGGAGGTCTGGATAGGAATGATTAGCTGATGGTGTTCTAGCTGTTCTAGCTAGAAATGCTGGAAGAGAAATTTTGGCAGCCATTGAGGGTTTCAGAAGAGAAAATCTTGGATTATAAAGGGCAACTGCACTTATTTTTTAAATTTAACTACCACAACTCTAATCCGATATGCAGTGAACATATTTAATTTTTATACACGGACATGAAAGCATGAGGAAGACATGCTTCTTTTATCTGCTAGTATGAACCCTTTCAAACAAAACTTTTGAAGAACCTTGAGTTTCTTCCTCAGATCAGGATTCTGTGTACCTATTATTTGTTACGTCTTTAAAAGTATCATCTATTCACAGTTGAAATAGTATAGGAGAAATCATTTCTTCTTTATCCTGTTTTCCAAAATCACTAGTGATTTTCTTGTCATTCTAGTTATAAATTCTATACTGTAGAGCACTACAGAACTAGGTATCTGTGAAAGCATGACTGACCAAAGAAATTATTCTGCAAATATTGTTTTATGTTTTACCTGAGTTCTTGTGACATTATATAAAAAAGTTATAAACATTATATACAAAAAGTTGAACAAAAGTTCTAGATGTCATATTTATTAGTTCTCCTTGGGAACAGAGAACATTTTTATGACAACAACTCCAAAAAAAAAAAAAAAAAAAAAAAAAACTGCCATGGATCTTAAATGTGACAGGACTATAACAAAACAAATGTCTTCAAGGCAAGAAGTGTTCATATATTTAATTTCATATTCTTATAAAAAGAGTTTTCTAACCCCTGTATTCCTGCATTCATATAACGTAGATTTACACCTATTGTTTGATATATAAATCATATATATTTTAAAAGATTGTTATTTTTCTTCTCTCTGTAATGCTTGTTCAGAAATGTAAAGATAACTTTGCTTTCCTTGGTGAAGAGCCAGAGTGAAGGCACATTTGAGGATATAACCCCTACCATAGCTCTGACAAACTAGTCAATTTTCTCCAAAGTATTAGAAAAAAAGAGTAACAAAAAGCCTCTGAAGGCTTTTCAATTCCTACTTCTTTTCTTCACTTCGTTGCTTACCAAACAGTGTTTCAGCTGGTAAGGATAAATTTCTATAAAGCATTCAGAATTTGATGTATAGTTATGTTAATGTCATGATAGATTGACTGGGTGGACTTTCCAATAGAAGTCACTAAGTTGTACGTACAGTATAATAACAGTTTTGTTATCCGGATACCAACAGCTTCCAAAAATCTGACAAGTGAATTGTAATATACAGAAGAATTTGTGGGAAGAAAACATTTACTTTGCAAAGTATTCTCTTTTGTGTATAACAGAGCTGTGAACACGTGATTATACAATATTTTAACGCAGAGTGGGCTAGTGGTGTGCAGAGAGCTTTTAGCCTCATCTTTTGGAATAAAGAACTTGAAAGATAGACCTACAAGAGTTGTAGAAACAGGTTCTTTCTTATGGCCTAGGAAAGCAATGTAGCACTTTTGAAAGGCTGAAATCTGCAGTTTTACCTTCATCAGTTTTTATGAGAATCCAGAGATAATTCTGGACTGTCATTTGCAAAGACACCAAAGTCTAGTTAATTTCCTCTAGATATATCATACGACACTTTAATGTAAATGAAGCTGTGAATTGAAGTCATATGATCACAATTTTTGTTGATATTATATTTGGGCCATGGTTTCTAGAGTAAAGCAATATCGAGAGTGGAGATGCAAAAGATCCCCTGAACACCTGTTGGTGGAAAATGTAAGATTCCCATTTACTATCATGTTGGCAGATCAAAACAGTGGAGATATTACTTGAAAAGAAAAAGACTGCTATACATTGGCATTCATGTGAGCATTTTCTTCTGAAATATGAATAAGGAAAACTTAAATGACAGTTCTCTGCTTCATCTCTCTCATGTTATGTAACGCCAGCCAAACATCTGATTCCTCTCCATCATTTTTATGCCACATTAAATATTAGGCCATATAAGAAAAAATGTCTGTTCTTACTGCCGTGGTTCATAAGTGCTCTCTATTTGCAATTCAATGGCATGTGCCCAGCTCAATACTGCTGTAGTGAGCATTTTCCTAGCAGTTCTTGATTGCAACTGCCTGCAGATGCTGAATTCAGTGTGTTATCCACACTTTGAAAGACAAAGTTGTGCTGAAACTGATACCTTTGTTTGGTTCTCTAGTACCTCATAGAGGGCAGACTGTTAAACTCACAGACATCCCATTTGATAGCTGCTAGGAGAGTCAGCTTTTAGCAGCAGCATCTAGAAGTGACCGTTGACCAACCTGACCTTGCAGAGGAGCCAGAGAAATACTTCATTTTAGTGGGGTCTGACATGAACCCTTCATTACTCCATTGAGAAAAGTTTCTATAGACAAAACATCAGGCATGGACCTCCTTTTTTATTCCTAAAGCAATGTCTGAATAGAAGAATCTGGTCTTTTCTGGAACCGCTCTGTCACAACTGCGTCTGTCTTAGCTTCCTTGCTCTTCCAAGATGCTGCCAAAGAATATGAAGACCAAGATTCCGATAAACAGAGTTAAATGCTTCTTTACTCTTCTCACCCTACTTTGGAACTAAACCACTGAATAAATATAATCTTACATATGCCTTCCTGGGATCAGCCTTGAAGGCAAAGTCCCCACAAACCCAAATATACCACCTTTTCTGCACATTTTATATGTATGTTACAAAAGAAAGAAGTAAGCAGAGTCACCTTGAAAGATGTTGTCTTAAAGGATGGGAAAAGACAGAACACCAAATAGCAATCGTGTTAAGTCATGTTAAGTTATTTGCTGCAGCTTGCAGTGGCAGACTCAGACTGTGAAACACAAGGCATCCTGGACTTCAGGCTAAATTGAATTTAAAGTTAGTGGAAAAATGCACGTGGCTGAATAGACTCTTCCACTCTTAAAAAAAAAACCCAAAAACAGATTTTTTTTAAGCGTGGAAGCACCCAATAACTTACATGCAATATATTGCACGAAGCATTTTTTTTCTTCACACAAACCTAGAAACACAACAGTTTGTGAAGACGGCTGCAGAGAAGGGTGCAGAAATTTGCTGAGGAAAGTGTATGCATCCTCATAGATGATTGTGGTGTGCTGCAGGGCACAGTCCTAAGCTGTGGGCAGATTGTGGGCAGTCCTAACTGTGGGCAGATTGAGCCAGGCTATGCTCCTAAGGGAGAATGCAGGTCTGCAAGCCTGAGGCTGCAGGCAGTTCCAGGGACTTCTTGCTGAGGCTGGGGTAGATTGTGTTCTTGCTTGTAGGAGTGTGTAGTGGTTGATGCTCAATGTTGTCAAGTTAAGGACCTGTGGGGTAAGCTGTGCAAAGAAGTTCATTAGTCTGCAGGGCTCCACTTTAGCAGCAGGGCTGCTAAAGATCAGATCTTCTTTACAGTCTAAAACTGTGCTATGGAAGGGGACATCAGAGTCTGTGCTTACCAAGCTGGGAAATGGAGATTCCCGTGATCGTATAGGCTGGAAGTCTGTGAAGTTTGGCAACAAGAGGCTCCTGCTCCACCTATAGACCTACAACTAGGGAGCATGCTTAGTGCCCTAGCAGGGGGGGAGTGACTGAGATCCCCTCAATCAAGCCAGCTGAGCCTTAGTCCATGGAAGTCTCAGGAAGGACTAAATGATTGTAAAAGGAAGACTTCTGCTGAAAGAAGAATTGGATCTTGGTCAGATTGACCTGTCACCTAAGGAAGCTGATGGGGCTTGGATCTGCAGAGGTGCTCACAAAACTTGTCAAACCCTGACTATCCTCCTGCTGCTCTTGCATGTGGGTACCACTTATCCTTTATTTGGGAAGCAATTATCAGGTCTGCCAGGGAGGTCTGAAAGCATATCAAGAATGACCACAAGAATGGGAGCAATAGTTAATGGTAGGGAGTCATATGTGGTTTTCTCTTTGTTCCTGTTGGTGATTGGAAAGGGCTTGAGGAGGAGTGGATTGATGCTCCAGGTCAAGAACTGGTTGGGCAACTGGTTCCAACAAAAAAAGGTTTTTTTTTTTTTTTTTTTGTGACAGAGTTAGAGGGATGAGAGCTGCTAAAGAGAAACAGGTCCACTTGACCAAGTATGACAAAAGAATCTTTGCCAACTGGCTGGCCAGTCTGGTGAGGGAAGCAGGAGCAAGGGAGAGAGGAAATGAATATCCACAGATGGACAAATCGTCAGTCTGCATTGCAATGCAAGCGGTGCAAGGTGATGTGGACAAGAGAGACCTCAGAATCAAGACAGACCTCAGAATCAATAAAACAGGGCAGAACATATAGATAAGAAAGTGCTGAGAAGGTCATGACAAACACATGAATGAGTTAAGAGTTCTTAGAGCAGATGTGAATCTGTGCTCTGAGAGTGCCATGTTGGGATACCTAATAAAACTGCAGTGGAAGAATACAGTCTCTTTAAGGAGGAGCGGTGGGTTGAGAAGAATGGAGAGGTGCTGTTTATGTGTGAAAACAGCAGGAATGCTTGAAGCTCTGATTTGAGACAGATGAGAGACAGTAGATGAGGCCTTCTTCAGACAACTCCAAGAAGCCTACATTCACAGGCACTCATCCTCATGGTGAACTTGGACCACCTTAATACCTCCTGTAGGGACAACACAGCAGGGTACGCATAATCCAGGAGGTTGCTAGATGCATTGAGGACAGAGTCCTCAAACAGGTGATGGGGAAGCTGATCAGTGGAGTTACTCTGCTAAAATTCATATTTGCAAATAAGAAATGAATGATTGGACATGTGAAGGTCAACTGCAGCATTGGCTGTGGTGACTATGAAACAGTGGAGTTCAGAATCCTGAGAGGAGCAAACAGGACAACAAGCAGGTTGACAATCTTGAAAGTCAGGAGAGCAGATAGAGAAGTTAATGTGGATTTAGGAAGAAGTCATGCCTGACCAACCTGACAGCCCTCTAAGTATGACTAGCTTGTGTGACTAAGAAATGACTAGCTTGGTGTAAGACGGGTGAGTAGCAGGTATTGTTTACCTTCTCTTTAGCAAGGCTTTCAACATGGCCTCCCATTAAGTCTCCACAGGAAAAAAAAACTGTAGGCTAGGTAAATGGTCAGTGAGGTGGGGGTCAGTGAGGATGGAAAACTGGCTGAAGTGCTGGGTATAAAAGGTTGTGATAGGTGCATGAAGTCCATTTGGAGGCTAGTCACCGGTCGTATTCCACAGGAGTCAATATTGTATGTCAATAGTATTTAATCAATGTAAAGGAGATGAGGATTGTCCTGGGCTGAACACTTTTGTGAGGGCTCTGCAGGATCTCAAAACAGGATCTTTCCAATCTGTGTTCTGATTGGATTCTAGATACACTCTCTCCTCATCACATACAAACCAATTTCATTCTCTAAAATTTACATTCTCACCATTCTTCTTAAGCCGAAAGCAGAAATTTAACTGAAAGTGCTCTACTTGTTTTTTTTTTTTTGGCTTTTCTAAGCACATATGCACCCACTGGAACTGATGCTGAATGGAGCCAATAAAGGGTTTTTCGGCTTTGTTGGTGATTATGGGTTTTTTTTTGTTTGTTTTTGTTTTTGAAAATGACCTTATTTTATCTGTCTTTATCTGCCTGCTTTTGATTATAATCTGTGACAGATAAATAACTTTTGTGTCAAACTGAGAATACAATGTGAAAAAGTGCAATATTGCCTTAATAGTGCTGGGAAATGAAAATTGCAATTGGTGGTGACCTTTGAGGGTAAAAGAAAAGTAGGAACTTTCTTCGGAGGGCATCTATTTCTTTCAAATGACTATAAATGGGAACTAAGAAAAATTAGTTTAGACCAGAGATAAGTAAAACAAGATGGATGTAGCCTGTGGAAAGCAAAAAGACTTACATGGATAAGATTTTGGAGGATATCATTACCTTGGCAGTATTTATTGAAATATTTGTAAGTCATGACTTAAAAACATTTTCATTATCCGAATGCATGGATTTCCATTATTTATATTTTAAACTAAAATACTACTAGCTTTAAGTAAAAAGCAATTTTGAAAGTGAACAGTTTAAACTTCCCTTTCCAATCAACTGAAATAAGAATAATTTAATCACTCCTTTTTCTAATTACTTCCTTTTGCTAAAGTCAACACACCTTTTAAGAAAGTAATGAGAATGTTTGTTTTCTTTTCAGAAATAGCCTTTTCTGCTGGACTTCTGTTGTTAAATTTTTTGTTGGCCAATTCTAACAATAGCAATAAAAAGCCCTCTTCTGAGGTCATTTTGTTTTGTTCATTTGATCTGTCTCTACAGGGAAGTGTTGAGCAGTGTACAAACACCATTACCAGATTATACTTATTTTATGTGGAACTTTTCTGAAGTGCAAAGTGTGGTCGGTAGATGCTTATTCCTGGCATAGCACAATGCTTGATATATAGCTCACTGTCTACATTTAATGGATAAAAATGCAGATGCTTTTTCCAATAATCTATTTGTCATTCCCTATAAGGCCTGTCATGTTAAAGACTTGAAAAAGGGCCACGTAAACCCCTGTTGTGGAAAGGCAGCCAATCTCAAATACAAAAATATCATTTCTAATGATAGGGCTGAATTTAACTGAAACGCTGTTGAATTTTTCTATTTTTATGTTTTTTTTCTCTCTCTATTGAAAAAGACCAAGCAGACTAGGTCATCTCACTTATACCCCAATAAGATCCAGCCTATTTAATGTCAGTCTGATTCTTTTGGGAAATTTCCTGTGGACTTTAATATTGAATTTAACTGTGCTAAACATGTTTTGGTGCAAAGTGCAATATTGCATTTACACAGCAGGATTTTGCAGTTTCTGATTAATTAAATCTTTTTCATCCCTCTTCCTAATACCACTCTGGTATGGATAATAAATACAATTTTAAATGGAACAGCCATGCTGGAAACTTTAATAACATGACTATGATGCCTCCAGTGCTAGCTCCTCATTGTAGTGATGCTGGGGATGAGCGACTTTGGCTCTTGCTGGCTTCAGTACAAACACTCCTTGTTGCTGGTGCAGTTCACAATGTGTCACTTTAAGCTGTGTTACTTTAAGACACCAACAGCAAATTACTTCCAAAGGGGCAGGGAAATGTCATAAATCTGTCTTATATTTCCATACTGAAAATGAAAATAATACTGTAGTTAGTAGAAATGCCTTCTGAATTGCATTTTTTTTTGACCTGCAGTAGTATTATTTCAGAAGCAAATGTCTGTACAAGCTACCAAAAGGTGGCTGGAATGATGCACTGTCATCTAAATGTATGCAGGCTT
>VZSG01000649.1:288490-306500 GCA_013398315.1 Nothoprocta pentlandii
AAAGGCAACGTTTTATTCTTTTTTATTTTTATTTTTATTTTTTTTAATAATTCAGCACACTGATGGATTCAAATCACATTCTTATCATAGATGGGGTTTTGGGGGGCATTTCACAGATTTTCACAGATTCTGATTTAGCAGGAACTCAAATTTGTTTTCACTGTCCATTTGCAGAAGCGAAAACTGAGAATTAAACAGTGAATTGATGCTGAGAGAGGATGAATTATACTACATCATTCCAGGTTTTGCTGCTCTTCCTCTCCCATGAAAGATAATTCCCCCTCAACTTTACACTGTCCTCAGATTCCTGGGGACAAGTATGTTTAAGTGAGCTATATGTGTTGTCTGGTACTGTGAGGATGTCACATTGCACCTTGTTGTGCTTTACTTCATTTTGAGCTACCTTTGCTTGCAACTGAAAGAACTTCTCCTATACAGGGAAGTACTTGCCATTTTACAAATATGAAATGACTGCAGTATCTCTATCTCATCTTTGTATCACTTAAACCTTTGAAAGAGATAGTCAGTCAACAAATTAGCACCATGGCAGGTGGTTACTAACAACACCTGCCTGGTGGAAAGGTCATTTCAGACTGGCGGACTGATTTAATACCTAACCTTGCTGAGGGCCTCCAAAATGCTAAGTATATCTGCATGGCATACTTTATTATCATTACTGTGATAACACACTATCTGTAGAAATCCTCACCATTTTTTTTTTGCTGTGGACAGAGGCATCAAAGCAAATGTCAAGGTGTAAGATATATTTCTGTGTCAGATACACATCTTATTCAAGTGCTAGTTACTCTCTGTGAATGGTAGGGGTGAATTTTGTTTCCTATGGCCAAGCTCAGGTAGTTAGCAGCACTTCTGCATTCTCCAGACAGAGATGACATAAATAGATTTTAATTTTCTGTGCAAGACAGTGTGGGGCAGTGATCGTGGGGAAAACATCTTAACTTAAAAAGCCATTTTCTGATTGAATTAATAATTAGATTTCATGGTGTCTTTCCAGACAGGGATCTTGCTTCCTTTTAAAAATGGAGTGAAAATTAATCAGCTGTTTTGAGTTTCAGGATGGAGATGCACAACAAATATTCTGTAGAGATGGCTGGACAAGTACATTAAGCATCCTCATTAGATGGTACAGGGAGCAAGGAAGGTGGAACATATTCTAAGAAGCTCTACATAAAAAGATGGGAAGGGGATTGTGAGTGAAAGTGGCATTTCTGGTAATGACTCAGGAGTGGTGAAAAACAATTTGTAATGACTCTTTTTACAGTGTTTCATCGAATGATGTTTAATTTCTTTGATGATAATGAAAGTAAAAATTAAAATTGCATTCTTTATCAATTAAAAATGAAACCATTATTTAAAGTTTCTTCAACCAAGAAATGAAAAAAAATATTTTGGCTCATGTGAAAATACTTAATTTCAACCTTGAAGCTTCAACACCTTGAAGTTCTTCAAACATAAGAAAACTTTAAAATTATGTTTCTAAGCAAAATATTTGAATATTCAAATGTGTAGATTCCTTTTTTGTCAGTGCCCTAAAATCAACAAAATATTACACTCTTTCTGGTTGATCTGAAACATTCTAGTTTTGATGAAGAATCTTTCACTCGGAGTGATTTGCCTAACTCTAAATAATATAGGCTTTGCAAGGTCTTTTGTGCACTCTGTCCTTGTTTCTTTCTTAACTTGTCAGGCTGATGATGGGTGAATTCCTTGACTCGTGGATTTTCAGTCCAGGAATCAGTCCTTGTCTCCTGGATTTTCTTATTTAACCTCAGTGGTGCTAACTTCTCTATGAGGTCATGTTTACGGCTCATGGACAGAAGAGATACAGCAGCAGCAAAACGTCATCTGTTTGGATAGAAAGGTGAAAATACAGAGGTAGAAAGCAGGCTCAGCCTAGCTCCTTGCAGGTGCTCCATACCAGACTGGCTTACACAACCAGGAATATTGCTTTTTACCAAGATTGATGTTTGGATTTTCTAATTGCAAGGTGGTGACATAAACAAAGCATATGAGATGCACTGCTACAGGACAGCAGTGAGTAGGTCTAACTAAAGGTCCTTAGTCTCACTAGACATAACCATATATGAATTTTGAAATTCAGTTGGAATCGCAGATGAATCTATTATCTCTGTTAGGCTTCTTGAGTAAGTAAAGCATGAAGTTACATACCATAACAAATAGTAGTTTTCCAGAAATCCAGCTAGTATGGGCTGGGAAAAGGGTAATCCTACAGGGCTGAACTGTGGGAGGCATGCTCTGTAGCTCAGTAATGCATTTTGTAAGCTATTTTATTTTATTTGTAGCTCTTGGCATTGTTCAGCAGGCAGCTGTGTGTCCCAGTCAGTTGAAAAGTGTATGTCTAAAGAGAGGGGCCTTGGGAGGGCTTCTCAGTTCTCTGGTCAAGGTGCATACCTGATCATATCCAGATTATAAATTAGAGTGAGACGTAGAGATATCCCATTTCCTGCTTTCTGCAGGCTTATTTTTGTGAAAGAACTGTGGAGACTGAATTGGAGAATATACTCCAAAAGAAAGCTGAACACAGTCTGTCCAAATCTGGATGGTGAGACAATCAGAAGCCCTGGTTAACAGGAAAGCTAGCTAATAAATGCTTAAGTTTCATGGAGGGGAAAAAAAAGTCTATTTTTTGCCTTAAATAAAATTACTTTTTTTTGAGGCCTAAGTAAAAAAATGTTCTATCAGGATTTAACTCTGTGTTAACTCTCTTTATCACTTAATTCAGAAGACCTTTTGCAAAGCATCATTCTGGGTGCTGGAGAGGTGATTTTCTACAGAGGTTTCTAGGAGAATGCCATTGAAGTCACCATCATTTTCCATTTTTCTGCTTCTGACTTTAACAAGATTGAGCATCAGACAAACTTGGGAATAGGGATGGAGCAGCCAGAGTTCAAACTGCTGTGTTTTATTATGTTTGCAGAGATCTGTTCTTCCCCTTTCCATCTCCCACTTTGTCAGAGCTTTGTGGCAGCTTATAGAAAATGGCAAAAACAAAAACAAGAATACACACATATACCAAAAAAACCCACAAAAATGTTTCTCTTTTCCCTGCCAAGCTAAAAAATCTACTTTGGTATTCACAGTGCAGGTATGACAAATGCATGGTTGTATTGAGATCATCTTTGGGGAGATGTAAAACCATGTTTAGTTGTTGTGTGCATTCACAGGTGATTTGTTGGTTTGATTCCTCAGGTCGCGAACTGGCAAGCACAACCCTCCCGGGATACCCTCCTCATGTCCCCCCTGCTGGACAGGGCAGCTACTCCACTCCGACACTGACAGGAATGGTGCCTGGTGAGTCTTCAGAAAAGGGGAGTGCAGGGAAAGACAGCATTTCAGAAAGAAAACTTAGCACTTTATGAATCTTCTGCACTGATTCTAGTACAAGACAGAAATATTACTGGGATGGAAGGAGAAGAGGAAGTGTAAAGCAGTCTTAAGTAAAGAAAGACTGGACTCTCCAGCACTAAAATAATCTAGCCTTCTGACTACCAACGCAAGTTATTTGCTCTGGGATGCTGGAAAAGCCTCCAGCCTTCCTTGTATGAACCCTGCAGATGCTTTGATCTGGATTGTGCCTAATTTTTCACTTTTAAAATAGACATTGTGAAAACCAGCCTCTTCTCTCTGAATGTTTTGTGTCTCACAGTGCTAATTTTTTGTTGGCAATTGGTGGTTAGGTATGGCCTAATTTTAAATGTCTCAAAGCAAAGTTGCAGCAAACCAGATGACTCCTGGAAGAATTTTCCTGTTTATTTACCTATTTTTATTATTTCCTTCTCCCTTTGGAAGCTTGCATTGAGAAATGAAAGTGAGATAGCAAAGGCTGAGGGATGAGAAATGCTTCAAAGTGCTGCTAGCCAGAGATGAGGGGCCCTGGGCTTTTATGTAGGCAGAATGAGGTGTGTATGAACATCATATAATCTGCACAGTTACGATGAGCTATGGATCTATGTGGGGTCCATGATGGGACCTTTTAACTAAAAACTAAATTAGGTCCTAGGCAATGTGGAAATTAAATTTTACTAACAGAAACATTATCTGGAAGAGAATTGCTGTAAGGGTTCTAGATGCAAGTTATATGAAGTAGAGTAAATGTGAACACCTGAAAGCAAAGCTTGTTTGAGAAGAATTCAAGGTTTGACTGTTGTTTTACATTCTTTCTCACAGACACATACCTATATTGAGTTATTGGTAGATTATTGCAGGTCAAATCCTCAGGTTGATTAGTCCTCCTTCAAAGCTGTTGCCAGAGCCTTAAATTAGTTTAGAGGTTTGCGTCTCTGTTCAATTTGTAGAATGATTTCAAGTTGTATTTACACTCTAGAAGATTACACTCAAAACCTGTCAGTTACATCAGTTTTAGGTTGACTATGAAGGGTGAAAGGATTCTGACACTAAAAAAAAGAAAAAAAAGAAAAAGTCGAGCCATGATAAATAAATCTGCTTTGGTATGAACCTTATGCAGACTCCAACTGCATGTTGGTGATGTAATGTACGTCACCAGGCCCAATCATGGAAACTACGATTCTGATGACTGTGTGCCTTCTTGTCTGAGGCTCAATTCTCTCGTGAAATACCAACTGAGGACAAATGCGGATGCAGCTGAGCCACCATATCTTTTTGCCAGAGAGAGGCACAAAGAAAGGTCAGATTTCCCTGGTGTCTGAGGTGTGTCACTTATACTTTGAAGTTTTGCAAAAGCTTGAGGAAGTTTCATACGTAATCCCTTGTGAAGATGTCTGCTTTAAAAAATTCTGTCGCAATTTCAACTTCTTTGAGAGTGACTTTCACTGAAAATTCATCTGTGATCCCTGACTCCTTCACCAGCTAAGGGGGACACTTGCAGTTTATTCTTTCTGGGGATGCTGGAGAATAAACATATTAGCAGTCATGAAGTGTCCAGGAATACCTGAGCGACATGTCAGAAATGTAAAAACACAGGGCTTGACATAGCTCAATAAGAGGAAATGCAGTGAGGATTCAGTGATATAGGCTCAATTGAGTTTATTTTCCTGGGTAATAGATTTTATTTTTAACTACACATACACTTGTGTGACCCATTATATTGAATAACTGCACTGCTCCCCTCACTAGTTCCTTTAATAGCAACCTTCTGCTCCAGCTAGTGTGAAGGTCATCTGCAATTCCTCTATGTTGTCCTTCTCATTTAAGTAAGAATTTGCTAACTAGCATCCAAAATAACTTCTCAATCCTTACTCACTTCTTGGCATTTTCAGGACCAGTTAGTTTCAGAGGCAAGCTGGGAAAATGACACTGCCCCCTTATATCTTAGCTCACAAATAGTTCACTGATAAAGTCTAGTGCTAGAGGCACATTTATGTTTGTATTCTAAAATGGCAAAATGCTGTGCTCTAAAATATATGCAGGCAGAATATTTATTTTACCAGTTTTCAGGGATTCACCTCACTACCTTTTCTTGTCACTTTTCAGAGCCTTTTCTAAAAATGAGCATTCTTGATAAGATATGTAATTGTTAGCTATGAATTACTGTTTGTAATTAAGTAATTATAAAATTTATGTGCTCAGAGACATGGGAGAAATATATGCATGATAAGACATACATGATATTTTGTTGCATGCTTGTTTCTCCTGACATTGTTTATGCTACTGTAAATAGCCAAGATCCTGTAGCATCGTTGATATTTGTAAGGAATGTGTGCATGCAGGAAAAGGAAAACCTTTATGCCATTTGGGAGTTTCCAATAGGAGCCATATGGATTTTGCTTCTTTCTCTGTCCTTCTTCAGCTTCCATGATCTTCTGTCTGAACAGGAAATGCTTATTCCCTACTTCCACCAGCTCTGTAGTCCTTTTTCTTTCTCCAACAAGAGCATGGATGCAGAGGAACATGATCTCACTACACCTCTATGCCTGTCAGAAAAATCATTGTGCATGCTATTATATTTCCTCCCTTTCTTCTTTACAAAACCTAAGCCTTAAAACATCATATAGAACGTGTGGCTCATAAAGATCGGTGCTGGCCCAGATGATTAAACAATCATTTTTCTCTGAGGAAACAAATGAAAAAGCACATCACTTTCAAACCAGAAAGATCTATAGCTTCCATCTAGCATGTGTTGTATGAAAGGACAAGATCACCCACTCTAAGCTGTTGGCCCATGGACATGGGCCAGTACTTTTATCCTTAACGTATAAAAGTACTGGCCTTACAGGATAAAAGTACTGGCCCATGTACCTTCTTATATTGAGCAATTCTGGAATAATTTGCCCAAAGTGGACATCATATATCCTGAAGCATGAGAATATATATCCCTTTAAAATGTTTTTTTTTTTCTAATGTGGAAACATCTTTGGATGTTCTTATTATCTATTTCGAGGCTTAATCTACTACTGATTCCTACTAAATTCTTTTACTTGTAGTACTTATACTGTCTCCAGATAGTAAATTCCACTGGTGAATGATGTGTTGTTACGTTCAGAAATGATCTCTCAGTTTCATTTTGGTATTACTGCTACTGTTTCTTCATATTTAAGCAGAGAGTTGGACTAGATGATCTCTAGAGGTCCATTCCCCCTCAAGCCTTCTGTGATTTTGTGATGAAACCCCTTGTGGTGGCCAGTCCTGGTAGGACAGAGGGAAACGTGGGCAGCTGTACCAGAACTGTAGCATCTATGCCTGCTCTAAAGAGAAACAGCTCAGGATGCTGAAGAAGGATTTGCCTCAAGCCCAGTATCTTTGTCTAGATTCTCACACAGCATGGTAAAACATGAGTGCTTTTGTCTGTAGTGAGTACTATACATATACTGATTCCTTCACATATATAGCCCTCAGGTTATCTCTGAAACTTGGTAGTAATGTGAGTTTAGTTGTGTGCAAGTAATAAGTAAGTTTGCCCTGGAACTGCAAAAGGGCTCTTGCCCATGCTTGTGCTTGGTCTTTTTACTCACAAAGTCCTGCCTCTTATTTTATGAGATAACCAGGTGAAGCTGGCAGGGTTCACCTGCAACAGTTCTCTTAAAAGAACATCTTTCTATGCCTGTATGTTAGACATGGTACTTCCCTATGAGGGGGATGTGACCAAGACATAGTAAGCAATGAGGACAGTCTTGCTCCAGGCTTTTCTTCCTCAGCCCACCTGATACGTAGTTTCTGTGCCTTGTGTGCACTCCTGACCCATTCCCACTTCCTTGATGGTTCAGAGTAGGCAGCAGTCACACTACTGTCCACAATCCCAAAAGAGTGTGTGTAAGGGAACAGGTTGGCTAGGAAGTACAGTATGTTCCTGCTTGAGAAAACCACTCAAGGTTTTGGGGGTTGGGTTTCCACACCAAGAAGCTTCTATTACTATAAATTAATTAGAAGATTATGCTTATATATTCATTCTTGTCTGTTTATTTATTCCAGTTGTTGTATTAGAAGTGTTCAGACGACAGCCCTTCTTATTCTCTGCTTTTTGGGCTTATTTTTTTTTCACACTTTTCCCTTCTGTTCTTCTCTGGGGAGGAATTCTCAGCTCATCTCTTATGTTTTTCTTTCCTTGGACTGTCATTCACATTGTCCTCATGGGGCTCTGTGCACAGGGTGACAGGAAAGGGTAGACTGTCCGGAATAGAGATGCTGAAAATATAGTCATTAATGGGACTCTCGAAACCCAGATGTCCTTTCTGAACACCGGTAATTTGTTTTTAATGAAAAACCATGCAGTGACCCTGAACAAATGAATTTCCTTTATATGAAGTGTATGTGCAATTACCCGACTAAAGGAACCTGAAAACAGTGTCATTCAAAATGGGAATTCAGACAAAAAAAAAAAGGCATAAAAAATAGTAATAGTGTCATTAACAACCTTTTATCTAGGAAAGGGTGCTAGTTCTAAAACACAAAACAGAAAAAACGATGATGTTAGAAAAGAAAAAATGTAATTTCCCCCTGTGATTAGCTATGAAAGCTATATTTGGGACAGATACTAATGCAGAGAGAGAAGTTATGACTCTTCTCTCTCTTTAGCTTATTTGTCTAACCTAAATCTGAAAGAAAACACAGCTTCCCTCTCAACAATCTTGAATCAAAATTTATAACAACTTTTATAACTGGGTAACTGAGACACAACTGTTGTATCACAGCTCAGATCAAAAGGCAAGGGTTCATATTTAATAGATTCTAAATAAAACCTTTAGGGATTATTTTATTTTCACAAGGAGCCTGAAAACTTAAGTCAGAGTTACTATCATTAGTTTATGTTACTTTTTCTGGCTTTGTGTACAAATACCACATTCATCTGGGCTTTGTGATAGCATTTTGTAATCTCATGATGTGCAATAGCAAATATTTGAAAGTAAGTTAGCTGGAGGTTAAAAAGCTGGGAGCTTTAACACTTAAAAGCAGGAACAGAAGAAATTACAATAGGTAGCATAGTAGATGAAGTCAGGTGAAGGCAACCTGAACCATGTTTTCTTCTGATTTACAGCATAAGGCTAGAGGTTTTGGGTTACTGAAAGGATTCCTGATTTACACTCATGTAAGTAAGAAGAAAATCAGCTATTAAAAGAATACAGCAAATGAGGAAGAAATGCATAATATTCCTCTGTAGAAAATCTGTAAAACCTCCATGAAATCTGACAATGATTTCTACCTCACCTGCTTCACACTCTGATTTGTGTCAAGGATTCTTTTCTCTGATCTAATTATGGTCACTTCATTGCGCCATTATCATGACTTTTTGCAACTCCATTATGCAGTGGACCTTACTATATTTCTATTACTTGAATCTACTCCCACTATATGTGTCAACATATGTGAAGACCAAGGTTAGGTTTTCATCATGGTGATAAGATGAGTCATTAGTAGCCTTTTCTCATTAATCTCCAGACTATAATCTCCACTGTCATGACTCAACTGACGTTCAGCACTGGCAAGCAGCTATTGATGTGATAGCTACTTCCCTAGACCAGAGCATTCTGTGATCTAGAGTTTGAAGTCGGATTTGTGATCACTTCTGAGAGAGATTCAGCCTTTTGTAGAACCATGTCTAACCTAAAGGTGACAGGAGACTGTTCCCATAGGCATCTCCGGGTAATCAGATGTTGCTGCTTGTGTGATCTGCCTTCTGTGTCTGCAACCTTTGTGTATGTTCAACCATCCCAGACAGCTGTTGGTGTTTAGCTGATGCTAAAATTCAACTGCAGAACACAGAACAAGCAACAAAACTCACTGACACTATCATTGAGCTTAGCACTTGACAGGGTCAGTCTTAAAAGCTTCCTCCATGTTCTGCACAAAGAATATTTTTTTTTCAGGAGGTACCATCTGTAAGGTCTATAGGGCTAGCACTTGGTTCTTCCCTGCTCCCTCCCTTCTGAAGGAATATGCAGTGTTGTCTGCACATTCAGGCTGAAATCCTAACATGCACAGCGAGGATGCTCTTAGTGTTGCTGAGGCCACTCCAGGCCCCTCACACCCTGACTCCCAGCTTAAGAATCCACTGGTCTGGTGTTCTCAGGTGGTGAGTGCTCATGATGCTCCTTGTCAAAAGAGGGACCTTTATGTATTCAGATCCAGTGGAGGATGATACCTTTGACTTTCCATAAGAGACAGAAGCACACTAAAAACAGATGTTACTTCTGAAATATACTGTGTTTTCTATGAGCAGCTATAGTCTTAGATTCCAGACTGAGTGCTTGGGTAGCTTTCCTAAAATTAATCTATTGTTGTCTAAGATCTTGTTTTTCCTTATGAAAGAGTTTGCAGTTCATTCTATGAATGACACGCATCTCAAACCCAGCCACCATCCAGAGCTCCCCAGAAAAAGGCTCATTCTTCCAGATGCTCACAAAACCACGTCACAGTTTCCACTGATAAAACTAACAGTCACTGCAAAGGATAGAAAGTATTGACAATTTGGTCAGGGGAGTCTGTCTTTCTGGTGAATCAATTTATTGTTTTTACCACATGTAAGACTCTATAAAGCGGCTTCTCTACTCTTCTGTAATCTCGAAAGACAAATGTTAGAAAAGATTCATTGCAAATTATAAAGCAAGTAATGTGCCATTGCCAGTATCTTAGGGCAATACCATATTGCAAATAAACTGATAAATGATTCCTTTTATTGATAATGAAGCAGATAAGTATTTTTTCCACTGCTCTTGTATATCTTGAATAAGCAGATACTAGTATTATGGAAACCTAACAGACCATGCTGGTGTTCATCTTACAGGGAAGTAATTGCTGCACTTGCATAGATAAAAAATATGTTATTTTAAATATGATGTTGTCAGACTTCATTAAATTGATTTAGAAATTATGCTTGAAAGACAGCAAAGAAGTGAAATGTTTGAGCAGGAAAAGCCAAAAGTCTATAGATCTACTGTTCCCAACTATGTCTCTTACAAACCAGATTCTCATCCAGAGTCAATTAATCCAGAACCCCCTGACATCCAAGGCACTTTCCTGCTTTACACCATTTGCAAATGTAGTCAAATGTTTCATGTATGATCAAACTAGTCTATTCTGGGCTGGTTCACTTTGCCCCAACCATAATTTCCCTTTAAAGAAGAACATTATGCATATCTAAACATAAGTAAGCATGGCAAAGTGTGTATAAACAATAGGTTCCATATTTAGAAGTGAGGAGAAGGAGAAAAAACATATTGTATTGCTCCACTCTTTGGAAATTTCTATGCATTTGTAATAACAAAATTACCATAATTTGCTCGTTAACGCAGCTAGATCAGTCAAGCATTGTTCCAAACATGCAGAGGCTGCTTCTCACTCTAGGTCTGCCAGTGAGTTAAGCACAGGGAGAATTAGCATGCAAATAGCCCTAATTCGGCAGCCGAGCTGTCAGATTTACATTCAGTGGCTTGTTTCATTTGAAATCCCTGACAGGAGCGGTTTATGCAATCCCACCCTCAAGTAGATCCAGGCAGAAGAGGCACCAAGGGGGCACTTCCTGAGTGACAGTTTGGCTAGTTTCAGTCAAATAGATCAGTCACATCAACTGGTAACAGTGTATAGCTACTCTGGGAGGTCTGAGGGGGTAGGGAGAACACGGCAGGTTATGGTTTCCAGCCAGATCTGGCCACCGAAACTTTCCCCACCTTATCAAAGGCTTGCGGCACTGAGTTTCAGGCTTCTGCAGCTGACTGAACGATTTTTTTGAAGCACTGCTTGCAGGATAAAGGAGTGTTTGAAAGGGATTTTTTAATGTTTGGGTATTGATTTTCAAGTTAAGTCGCTGCTTGCTGGAGGAGAGCATCTTGCTGGGGAGTATTTAATGTTGATGGATGAAAAGTTAGTCTTCGTAGCCATTTCTTCTTGTACTCTGCCTCAGCCTGAGGGGATGACCTTCATCCTTAAGAATGAAACTTAGCCATAGCCAGCAATAATCTTAAAAACCTGAACCTTAGCCAAAAATCCAGTCTTGCAGGAAGACACATAAAAACAGAGATTTGGAGCTATTCAGCTGTGTTCATTCACATAGAGAGCTTAGAAGAACGTGCAGTCTTCTCCTGTCTTTATGGGTGCTGTCGTCAAGACAGAAAGGACTGGAATTGGGCATAATCTTAGACAGTTAGAGCAGTTGAACCATAAAAATTTCAGCAGTGACCCACCTTCAGCTTTGTCTAAAATATTTTTCAAAGGAAAAGAGATCAGCAGTGGGATATCTGAAAACATGCAGGCTTCTGAAGTTACTCCTTGAGTAATGCAGATTCTTTCGATCTTTGTTCAGGTCTGCAATTATAAATTTAATGAGGACCTGGTTTAGCAGGCATGGTGTTGAAGGGCTTACAGTTGAACTCGATGATCTTGAAGGTCTTTTCTAACCATGATTCTATGACCTCCTTCATGTTAACAACATATCTTTATCAAGCTATCAAAATATGTATTTTTCATACTTCAGAATTCTGATTTCTACATTACAATTACTTTATTGTGGATCATAACATAGTAACTACTTCCATTATTAACTTACTTGTGTAACTCCTGGAAGCAACCATACATTACATTACTGGCATGAAGGCAGAATAGTAGTCATGTCAAAAGTCAGAATGAAGCATGGAATGGAATATTTTCAGTTGGCCCAAAAGCAAAATTTCAATTAAAAACTTTAGAAAATTTCATTCCATGGGATATTTTTTCACACTTTTTACCTCAATCTATGATTAAAATGATATTTTAAAGCTTGATATATTTTGCAGGATGCCAGTTCTTTTTACTTTGCTCCACAGCCTGGTGTAGACTCCAGTGAGTTTACAGCAGAGTAAACGAAACAGTTAGTTCATTACATTCATGGCGTAATACACTTGCAAGCTACAAACGTACAGATCTGCAAAAGGCATAGGTAAATGCAAGTCTGGAGAATGTACTCTTTGTGACATCCTGAGTCGGAAGAAAACATCTTACGCCTCATCAGCTTTCCTTGATTCAGAATGAAAAGGACTTTCACAAAGCTTAAAGCCCCATGGACTGGACTTAAGAGAGCTGCAAGCTCTTCCAGGTAGTAAATAGCCTACCTGGTATGCCTGCTGGTGATGTGTAGTTGAAACAACTGACCGTGTGTATCAGATGAGCACAGCGACAAACTTTACTCCCAGCCTCACATTCTGCAGCAGATGTATAATAGTACTTTGCATCATGAGCATGTTTAACTTTGGCTGGTAGCCACTGCCATTCATATCCTCACTTCTTAGTCTATCTGAAATCCCAAAACATTGTGTACTGGTGTCTAGAAAAGGGAGACATCTATGTAGGAAGGGAACATAGTGAAAAGACAAATTCCTCCTGATCATTACTTGGAATGCAATGGTCTGTGCAGTTGGGTTGGGTCGTGGCCCATTTTGTGGAGGGAAATAAATCTTTGTTAATGTAGTTCCAATATGGTTGCTCTGTGGTAACTTTGTTGTATTAAACACCTTTGCGTACAAAAGTTTAAAGTGCATAGCTAAAACCCATGTGCTTGCAAATAATTGCTGATGTAAATCGTTTTGTCTTCCTGCAAAGACTGGGTGAGGTATTCCATAAATATGTCAGAAGCAGCATTAAAATTTTATGGCAGGCAGCACGGGTCGAGAATAGTACAGTGACTTCACAGCAAGGTACGTCCACCTTAACCCACAACTCATTAGTCATTGATGGGATTTCTCTGCTTTGTAGCTTCTTTGAAATGAGGTAGTGGTAAAAAATCTGCATGTTACTGACATTTTAAATACTAGAATCTATTCAGAGCCATTAAAAAAATAAAAGCATACATCTTTGACCAGGCAATAGTTAATATAAAAATAAGAGAACGAGGAAAGGCTGTTCAATTTCTCTAATTATATACTAAAAAAAAATGTAACATGCTAAATTGTTGCAAGCTAATTGGCAGCTAATTGATGTGATGGGGAACTTTGGAGAGATACTTGATCATGATCAAATGCATGTCCCACTGGCAATTCTGCTGGAAGAAGTGGCGGGTGATTGTCATAGGTGACTCCCTGCTGCAGGGCACAGAGGCACCGATCTGCAAACCAGACCCCTTATCCACAGAGGTTTGCTCCTTGCCAGGGACTCAAATAAAGCATGCTACAGAGAGACTCCCATGGCCAGTCCAAGAGTCTGACTATCTGAGCAGGACTAGTCTGCTGCTAGATAGCCTGCTATCTAGCAGGACTAGTCTGAGTCTTGCTGCTGTTTCACGTGGGTGCTAACAATGCCAGGTGAAAACTGTCTGACATTAAGTGAGATTACAGAGCCCTAGGGATGGCTGTAAAAGGCACGGAAGCCCAGGTCATGTTCTCCTCCATCCTTCCAACGAGGGGAATGGATTCAAGAAGATGAATATTGGAGGTCAACAACTGGCTGCGCCGCTGGTGTTGGCAACAGGGTTTTGGCTTCTACGACCACAGGACTCTGTTTGATGATCACCAGCTAGTGGGGCATGATGGGAACCACCTCAGCAAGAAGGCAGATGTGAATTTGCCAAAAGACTGGCCAACCTGTTAGGAGAGCTTTAAACTAAGCAAGAGGGAAAAGGGGTGTGTCACACAGATAGGGCAGTCTACCCCCACAACCAAAGTCAACGGGCGTCCAATGGCGTATGGTAGTTGGGAAGTATGGATAGGACATGATTATAGAGGGTCCTCTTTCACCCCTCCTGGGAAACGTGCAGGCTCGATTACCTTCCTGAAACCTTACACCAATGCGCGAAGCATGAGGAATAAGCAGGATGAACTGGAGATCTGTGTGCTGTCCCAGCATCATGATCTCATAGGAATCAGGAAGGCTATGTGCTCTTTAGGAAGGGCAGGCTGTGAAGGCGAGGTGGTAGAGTTGCTCTGTATGTGAGAGGGCATGGAGCTCAACCTGGGAGTGAATGATGAGCAGGTGGAGCTTGTGAGTAAGGGTTAAAGGGCAGGCCAACGTGGGAGACACTGTGGTGGGTGTCTGCTACAGGCCACCTGACCAGGAGGAGGCGGCTGACGAGGCCTTCTACAGGCAGCTGGAAGTTACCTCACGGTCACAGGCCTTGGTTCTCATGGGGGACTTTACCCTGATATCAGCTGGAAAGACAACTCAGAGAGGCACAAACAGCCCTGGAAGTTTCTGCAGTGCGTCAATGACAACTTTTTGACGCAGGTTGTGGAGGAGCCGATAAGGAAAGGTGGGCTACTGGACCTTGTACTTACGAAGAGAGAGGGACTTGTTGGAGATGTGAAGGTGGGGGTAGCCTTGGCTGCAGTGATCACAAGCTGGTGGAGTTCAGGATCCAACGAGGAGGAGGCAGGGCAGTAAGTAGCCTTGCCACGCTGGACTTCAGGAGGGCCAACTTTAGACTCTTCAGAGACCTGCTGGGAAAGATCCCATGGGCTAGGGCTCTAGAAGGAAGAGGGGCCCAGGAGAGCTGGTTAGTTTTCAAGCAGCATTTCCTCCATGCCCAGCAACAGTGCATCCCTGTGAGTAAGAAGTCAGGCAGAGGGGGCAGGAGGCCAGTGTGGGTGAGCAGGGAGCTCCTGGCAAAACTCCAGCAGAAGAAGGCAGTATACAGAATGTGGATGAAAGGACAGGCCCCTTCGGAGAAATACAGGAACATTGCCAGGGAATGCTGGGATGCTACAAGGAAAGCTAAGGCACATTTGGAATTAAATCTGGCAAAGGATAGTAAAAATAACAAGAAGAACTTCTTCCAATATATTAATAAAAAAAGGAAGGTCAAGGAAAATTGTGCTGCGTGAAATGGCGGATGTCATAGCTAAGCTGCTCGCCATCATCTTTGAAAGGTCATGGAGAACAGGAGAGGTGCTGCAGGACTGTAAGAAAGACAGTGTCACTCCGGTCTTCCAAAAAGGCAAGAAGGTGGACCCAGGCAACTACAGGCGTCCCTGGAGAAGTGATGGAGCAGCTCATCCTGGCTGCTGTCTCCAGACATGTGGAGGAGAAAAGGGTGCTCAGGAGTAGCCAGCATGGATTCACCGAGGGGAAATCCTGCTTGACTAACCTGATTGCCTTCTATGATGGAGTGACTGGCTGGATAGATGAGAGCAGAGCGGTGAATGTCATCTATCTGGACTTGAGCAAAGCATTTGACACCGTTCCTCACAACATTCTCCTGAGCAAGGTTTAGAAGTGTGGGATAGAAGTGTGGTGGCCAGCAATAGGACTAGAGGAAATGGCTACAAACTGAAGCATCGGAAGTTAAGGGAACTTAAGCACAGGAATGTAAGGGAAAATTTCTTAACAGTGAGGGTGACAGAGCACTGGAACAAGCTGCCCAGAGAGGCCGTGGAGTCTTCTTCTTTGGAGATCTTTAAAACCTGTTTGGATACAGCCCTGTGCCACGTGCTCTGGGTGAACCTGTGTGTGCAGGGGGGTTGGACTAGATGACCTCTGGAGGTCCCTTCCAATCTTAAGCATTCTCTGATTCTACGGTTCTATGTCAATTGCCACTGTTAATAAACTACCTGACTCTGTTTTGTAAAAAGGTAGACAAGTGCTGTGATCGTACACTTAACTTTCATTTTTCAGTTCAGAAAGATTAAGGTTGGAAGGGTCCTTTGGAAATGATCCGATCCAACCCACCCCTTCTATCTCTCACAAGCAAGGTTACCTAGACAGGACTGCATACAGACAGGTTTTGAATACCTCCAGAGAAGGAGACTCCACAATTTCTCTGGATAACTTAGTGCTCTGACACCCTGACAATCAAGAAGTTTTTCCTTGTGTTCAGATGGGACTTCCTGTGTTGCAGTTTGTGGGTGATGTCTGTTGTCCTGTCACTAGCCACTAGTGAAAAGAGTCTGTCCTCATCCTCTTCACAGCCTGAACAAGCCCAGCTCTGTTAGCCTCTCCTCATGGACAAATGTTCCAGTTCCCTAATCATCTTTGTAGTCCCATGTTGGACTCTCTCAAGTAGTTCCAGGTCCATCTGGACCCCATTCTGTGCTAGGCAGTAAAGAATTAGACACCGTACTCCAGATGTGGCCTCACCAGGGCTGAGGAGAGGATCACAATCCTCCACCTGCCGGTAACATTCTTCCCAACACTCCCCAGGATACCATTGGCCGCTTTGGCCACAATGGGAAAATTGCTGTCTTATGGTCAGTCCACCAGACTCCCAGGTTTTTCTCTGCAGAGCTGCTCTCCAGAAGGTCAAACTCCAGCCTGCTTAGATGCATGGGGTTACTTCTCAGTAGAGGCAGGAGCCTGCACTTGCACTTGCTGAACTTCAGGAAGTTCCTCTCTGTCCATCTCTCTAGATGGTCCAGATCCCTCTAAATAATTGCACAGTCAATTGGTGGGTTATCCACCACTCTTCCCTTCTGAAACATCAGCCAACATGCTGAGAGTGTACTCTATCCCTTCATCTGAATGAGTAACAAAAGTGAACAGGACTGGACATGGACGACACTTCTAGCTACAGGCTTCCAACTAGACTGCACCACTGATTGTAACTCTTTGAGTTCTGCCGTTCAGCCAGTTTTCAATCCATCTCACTGTCCACTCATCTAGTCCCCGCTCCCTGAGCTTGCCTATGAGAATTGTTATGAGAAACTGTCAAAAGCCTTGCTGAAGTCAAGCTAACTGCTGTGTCATCATCTGCCTAGCCAGTCATTCCATCCTAGAAGGCTATCAGGTTGGTTAAGCATGATTTTCCGTTAGTGATTCCATGCTAACAATTTCTGATGACCTTATTGTCCCCCATGTGCTTAGACATCCCATTCCTACGTGGAACAGGATGAGCTGTTACATTCCTTTCCAGGGACGGAGGTGAGGTTGACTGACCTGTAGATGAGTGGGTACTCCTTCTTGCGCTTTCTGAAGACTGGCATGACATTGGCTTTCTTCCAGTCCTCAGACATCTCTCCTGTTCTCTATGACCTTTCAAAGAGGATGGAGGGCTATAGGCTTTTCAAGAGGGACAGGGCAGGAAGGCGAGGTGGCGGAGTTGCTCTTTATATGAGGGAACAACTGGAATGCATAGAGCTCAGCATAGGGGAGAATAGAACGCGAGTAGAGAGCCTGTGGGTGAGGATAAAGGGGCAAGCCAGCAGGGGTGACACAGTGGTGGGAGTTTACTACAGGCCTCCCGACCAGGACGAGGAAGTGGACGAAGCCTTCTACGGGCAGCTGCGGGAAGCCTCCCAATCACAGGCCCTGGTCCTCCTGGGGGACTTCTACCACCCTAATATCTGCTGGGAAACCACACAGCCAGGAACAGACAGGCCAGGAGGTTCCTGAAGAACATTGCAGATAACTTCTTGATGCAGGTGGTTGAGGAGCCAACAAGGGGAGGGGTGCTGCCAGACCTGATACTAACAGAGATGGTCTACTGGAAAATGTGAGGGTTGGGGGCAGTCTGGGCTGCAGCGACCACAAGATGTTGGAATTCACGATCCGGCGTGGAGGAGCTGGGGCGAGAAGTAGGATAGCTATCCTGGACTTCAAGAGAGCCAACTTCGACCTCTTCAGGGAGCTCCTTGGAGCAGTCCCCTGGGTCAGGGTCCTAGAA
>VZSG01000649.1:308421-335873 GCA_013398315.1 Nothoprocta pentlandii
ACCCTGTGCCACATGCTCTAGGTGTGCCTGCTTGAGCAGGAAGGTTGGACTAGATGATCTCTAGAGGTCCCTTCCAACCTTAAATATTCTGTGATTCTGTGATTCTGAGAGTGTCTTAGCAATAACATCATACAGGTCCTGCAGCTCTTTTGGGTGCATCCTATCATAATCCATGGATTTGTGGGTCTCAAGTTTGCCTAAGTAATTTAACCCAATCTTCCCCAAGTCTTTCTCCAGACTTCCTTTTTTATCTCCAGGGTCTGGGATTACAGAGGGTTGGCCTAAAGATTGATACAAAAAAAAACAAAAATTAAGTGAATCTGTTTTTTTCCCCCCATGTCTTTTGTAAGTAGCATAACCAGCTCACTCAGCAGTGGACCAGCATTTTCCTTTTGCTACTAATGTATTTGAAAATGCCCTTCTTGTTGTCCTTGACATTCCTTGCCAGATTTAATTTCAAATGCACCTTAGCCTTCCTCATTGCATCCCTGCATTCCCTGACAACATTCCAATGCTCTTCCCAAGTGGCCTGCCCTCTTTTCCACATTCTGTGTATGTCTTTCTTTTTCAGTTTGAGCTTTGCAAGGAGCTCCTTGCTCATCCACATAGCTCTCCTGCACCCTCTGCTTGACTTCTTACTCTTAGGAATGCCCTCATCTTGAGCTTGGAGGTAAAGGTCTCTCAGACCCTGCTTCCTTCTAGGATCCTAGGGTGTGGGATTCCTTAAAGGAGGTCTCTGAAGACATCAGAGTTTGCCCTCCTGAAGCCCAAGGTTGCAATCACTTTGCTTCTTCCTCACAGGATCCTTAACTCCACCATTTCATAGTCCTTGCAGACAAGGTTGTCCCTAACCTTTACATCTCCAAGCAGTCCTTCTTTATTTGTTAGTAACATCAATTCTTTATTTGTTAGCTCCATCACCACCTGTGTCAAAAAGTTATTGTCAATACTCTTAAGTAGCCCACAAGACTGTTCCTGTCTTGCTCTATTGTCTCTCCAGCAGAAATCAGGGTGCTTAAAATGGTCAGCGAGAACCAGGGACAGTGATCAGGCTACTTCCAGCTGCCTGTAGAAGGTGCTATTGACTTCCTCTTTTAGGCCAGGTGGCCTGCAGTAAACACCCACAACAATATCTCCCATGTTAGACTGCCCTTTAATCGTTACCCATAAGCTGTTAACTCTTTAACCACCTTTAGGCGGAGTTCAAAGAGAGCAATTGCTTTCTGTCACATAAAGAGGAACTTCACCTTCCTGGCTTGCCTTTCCGACAAAGCACACAGCCATCCATGCCAGCACTGCAGTCATGTGAGCTCTCCTACCATGTCTCTGTAACTGTAATGAGATCATGGCCTGGTGACTACACACAGATCTTCACTTTCTCCTATTTATTCCTCATGCTGCATACTAAGATTTTTTGAAACATGTATGTTTGGGTGATGTTTGCACATACACAGTTTATTCAAGGGTTGATCAATGAGTAAAGGATATTGCAGATTTTATCAGTATATGCTTTTAATGAGTATATTTTTACTGATGGATAGTTATAAGCAATCTATTACCTATTATATAAGCAATATATAAGCATCTATTATATCTATAAGCATCTATCTTACCTATTATGTAAGCAATATATAAGCTATATAAGCAATCTATTACCTAAAGATGCATTAATCCTTTATATAAAGGTTTCATTAAAGTAAGCTATGCCCAAGATAAGTGAGTAAAGGGTAAACATATCTGTGTGCATCTGTAGATGTTTTTATGACTGTGTGTGTGTATGTCTGTACACATGTTCCGTACTTCCATATGCATGCTTTTGCTTCTACACACCGAGTGCATTTGGGAGGAAATAGTTGCACACCATATTGTTCTACATATCAGAAAAAAAGGGGGGAATTGAACAAGTAATTTGAAACTAGCTAAAATGATTGGGACTTCTGGGTGGCAGAAGGCCAGAAAGTACAAATGTCAGCAGACATTTTAAATAAGCAGAGATATGGCAGAGATATTTCTCTCTGATTATCCCTACAAATAGAAACCACTGATATTATATAAGTGTGTGTGTGTGTGCGCGCGCGTGCGTATATATATATTTCCCTTTGATAAGATTCACTGATACATGTACAAGTAGAATTACCAGCCAGCAAAATGCATGCAGTTGCATTGGAATGGAAAATAAATGTGTCACTGATATATTAAGGTTGGAAAAGGGCTCTTAGAATCTAAACTGTGTTATCACATTGAGAAACTTTTGAGCAACATTTATTTTTTTCTATTCAGTCTTAAGCACTTTAAAAATCACCACCACGAGCAGGCTTCTGCTCCCTGGTGGAAATGTATGTAATTAGCAGCAATGGCTGTAAATAGTTCACTTGATGCAACAGGTTCAAATGTGTCCCCCTGCAATAACACAAATGTCACTTTCCCTTGCAGTTGGTTCCTGAGGGGAGCTTGGGTTTTACAAGGTGAACATGTACACAGAGAGGTGCAGGCTAATGTGCACAATGTATTTCAAGTCACCAGGCCCTCAAATGCATTGACATAAGTGTGCTAGCCTGTTAACTGCAGTGTGATTGTTAATTCCCATCAAATCTTCAGACCATTGATGTCATGAACCAAATTCTTCAGAACTTTGGCTGAGGCTGCAATAAGCAGCCTGATTTTCAAGGATTCTGATATGGGTCAGACAGCAAAGCCATAGCTACTTTGTTCTTCAGGGCACCTGCCTTTACCTAGAAACAGACCTGTTCATGGCTAAGGGCTTCTAAGCACTTAAGTATCATTTATGAATGTGTTGGACAACCTATTAATGGGAACAAGACGTACGTCCCTGAAGAAAGCAGGATTTTGCAACCTGCAACATTTAGACCTTTTAAGCAGATAGCTGCGGTGGTGTTCTTAGCTAATTAAGCATAAAAGGAATAGGAAACATGCTGAGGTTGTAGTCAGCAAGTTGTTCTTACCATTTTTAGAAGAGAAATGAGATTTAAGAAACAAAAGGTGTTTTATATTTGCCAGTAGTTACGAATTGATTTTTCTAAATAGAGAATTAAGTATGTTACATGGTAAATGCAAAATGCTGCTTAGATGGTTGATAAAAGTAATTAACAATTTTAGTAGCGTTTCCTTTTCTTTTTCCCTTTTTCCAAAGTGCAGCCCAGACACTGTCTAATTGATTGTATCGCATTACAAGCACTATCATGGATCTCATGAGTCACTAGGTATTAGTTGTCAATCAAGCCTTTTCAGTATCTAGTAGTTCTAAGGACTCTGTCTTGGCTAGAGCTGGCTTAAATTTATGACATTGTTTTATGACATTTTAAATTCAATGGGCAAATAGTTTCACAGAAGCACACGATGTTTAAGGTTAGAAGGGACCTCTAGAGATCATCTAGTCCAACCTTCCTGCTCCAACAGGGCCACCCAGACCATGTGGCACAAGGGTGGCATCCAGACAGGTTTTGAAGACCTCCAGAGAAGGAGACTCCATGACTGCGCTGGGCAGCCTGTGCCAGGGCTCTGACACCCTAACAGTAAAGGGTGTCACATGGAGACGGAGACATGGAGATGGAACCTCCTGTGTTGCAGCTTGTACCCATTACCCCTTGTCCTGTTACTCGCCACCACTGAGAAGAGCTTGGCCCCTTCCTGCTTACATTCTCCCTTCATGAACTTATACATGTTAATCATATCAACCTCTCAGCCTTCTCTTCTCCAAGCTAAACAGGCCTAACTTACTCAGTCTCTCCTCATACGAGAGAGTTCACCTGCTGGCAACAGTCCTCCTGATGTAGGCCACAATCCCATTGGCCTTCTGGGCCACAAGGGCACTGCTGACTCACGGTTAACTTGCTGTCAGCCAGGACTCCCAGATCCCTCTTGTGGAGCTGCTTTCCAGCAGGTCGACCCCTAATCTGTACTGATGCCTGGAGTTATTCCTCCCCAGGTGCAGGACCCTGCATTTGTCCTTATTGAACCTCATGAGGTTCCTCTCTGCCCAACTCACCAGCCTGTCCAGGTCCCTCTGGATGGCAGCACAGCCCTCTGGAGTGTCGGCCACTCCACCCAGTTTGGTATCATCCACAAATTTGCTCAGGGTGCACTCAGTACCCTTGTCCAAGTCATTGATGAACAGGTTGAACAGCAACAGGCCCAGTACTGACCCCTGTGGGAAACCACTGGCCACAGGCCTCCAACTGGACTCGGCCCCATTTATCACCACCCTCTGAACTCTGCCATCCAGCCAGTTCTCAAGCTACCCCACTGTGCACTCGTCCAGACCACTCTCCCAGAGCTTCCATATGAGGATATCATGGGAGACAGTGTCAAAAGCCTTGCTGAAATCAAGGTAGACAACATCCACGACTCTCCGCTCATCCAGATGGCCAGTCATCCCATCATAGAAGGCTACTAGGTTCGTCAGACATGACTTCCCCTTGGTGAATCTTTGCTGACTACTTCTGATCAACTCCTTCTCCTTCATATGCCTGGAGATTCTCTCTAGGATGAGCTGCTCCATCACCTTACCAGGGACAGAGGTGAGGCTGACCGGCCTGTAGTTGCCCGGCTCCTCCCTCTTGCCCTTTTTGAAGACTGGAGTGACGTTGGCTCTCTTCCAGTCCTCGGGCACCTCCCCTGCTCTCCAGGACCTCTCAAAGATGATGGAGAGAGGCTGAGCAATAACCTCGGCCAATTCCCTCAGCACTCTTGGGTGCATCCCATCGGGGTCCATAGATTTTTGAGTGACCAGTTTGCCGAAACGATCCCTAACCCAATCCTCCTCGACCAGAGGAAGGTCTTCCTCTAGCCCATTTATCTCTCTTCCACCTGAGCCCTGCAGTTCTTGGGGAGAGGCCTTAGCAATAAAGACAGAGACAAAGAAGGCATTTAGTAACTTGATCTTCTCCACGTGCTCTGTCACCAAGGCCCCCTCCCCATTCAGCAGTGTACTAACATTTTCCCTCATCATCCTCTTGCTGCTGACACATTTATAGAAACCCTTCCTGTTGTCCCTGACATCCCTCGCTAACTCCAGACGGGCCTTGGCCTTCCTCATTTTGCATCTGCATTCTCTGATGATGCACCTGTATTCTTCCCACGAGGCCCAGCCCTTCTACCACATGCTGTACGCTCTTTGTTTTTCATTAACTTTGCCTAGCAGCTCCCTTGCCCATCCATACAGGTCTCCTGCCCCACTTACTCGACTTCTTTCTTGCGGGAATGCACCGATCCTGAGCTTGGAGGAAGTGCTGCTTGAGTATTAGCCAGCTCTCCTGGACTCTCTTTCCTTCTAAGACCCTGACCCAGGGGAGTGCTCCAAGGAGCTCCCTGAAGAGGTCGAAGTTGGCTCTCTTGAAGTCCAGGCTTCCAATCCTACTTCTCACCCAGCTTCCTCCATGCAGGATCGTGAATTCCAACATCTCATGATCACTGCAGCCCAGACTGCCCCCAACCCTCACATTTCCCACTAGACCATCTCTGTTAGTATCAGGTCTGGCAGCGCCCCTTCCCTTGTTGGCTCCTCAACCACCTGCCTCAAGAAGTTATCTGCAATATTCTTCAGGAACCTCCTGGCCTGTCTGTTCCTGGCTTTGTGGTTTTCCCAGCAGATATCAGGGTGGTTGAAGGTGGTTGAAGATAGTTATAAACCGTATAGAATGGCAAACAGGATGACCTCTGTGTTCTCTGTGTTCTAGCCTCTGTAGTGATGGGACAGAACTTGTGCCACCAAAGCAAATATAGTCCACAAGCCCAGGTACTGATCCTATATTAAATCTATTTCTAAAAACTTAACTAGTTTTCCATGAGGATACTGTCTATAAAATTGCCTAAGTGGCTCATGCCATTGAGATTAATGGCACACTGATGGCAGAAGGGCATTAGCATAGCTCTAGCTGAGTGAGTGCACTTCGTGCTTTTAGAAGCTGAATTGCATAATTTATCTACTCACTCTACAAAAATGGTACCATTTATGGAAAAAGAAAGGGCCTGAATTATTTTTTTCTGAAGGTGCTTTTTGGAAATTATATGAGTGCAGGGAATTTGGATTGGATTCTGTTCCTTAAATGACAACAAAATGATGCATGTAGAGGAATGGGTATCAAGGATTTTGTTACAGGAAGGACAGAAATTCTTTAGAAGTAGAACTGAAGGATGCCAAAACCCTTTAACCTTAGGATTGTCAACAACTCTGTCCAAGGAAGTTTTCTGCTAGGCTGGGTGGGTACCTACAGTCTCTATAGGTCTTTGGGTTGCTGTCTTATCATTTTTTTCTGAACTTGTAGAAAAGAAAGAAAAATGATTTACAAGGTATGCAGGCAGAACTGTCTCTATAACATGATATGAATTTCTTGAATTTCTTAGCTGTATGGCAGAAACTTGTGGAGTGCTCAAACTTCTGCTGCATCCCATCCTCTCTGCTCTCATCACTCTCCTGACTCCTGTCAAATACAGTTGCCTCAGGAAGTGCATGGAATTTAAGTTTGTGGTTTCCAGCAAAGAGGACAGTTTACAAAAACAAACAAAAAGCATACTTACAACTGGCTTTTGCTGCCTTGCAACAAGTCAACATTATTGTGACTCTTTAGAATAAAGAATTTTTACTTAGAGAAGACCGTTAGAGTGCAGAGTAAGCAAATGTTTTCATGTAGAGATCATTAGGGGTGCATTTATACAATATGCTATGACCTTGTTTGTTTGCCGTAAGGTCAGAAATGAACATATTTGTTATTCTAGATAAACAGAGAATAAGGACATTGTTATAATCTGAAATATATAACTTGAACTGGTGTTGATTAGTAACTTGGATATATTCCTCGAGATAAACTGAGTATATTACTATGTCCTATCTAAATATGATAGAATCATACGATCATAGAATCATTAAGGTTGGAATGGACCTTTAGAAATTTTCCAGTCCAACCCCACTGCACACAGCCAGGGACACCTAGACCATGTGGCACAGGATTGCGTCCAAGTGAGCTTTGAAGATCTTCAGAGAAGGAGATTTCACAACCTCTCTGGGCAGCCTGTTCCAGGGCTCTGTCACTCTCACTGTCATGAAATTTTTCCTTAAGTTCCTGTGGAACTTCTGATGCTTCAGTTTGCAGTTGTATCTGAAGGAAGCTGAAAATAAAGCACTGTTCTGACATGTCCATTTTCTCTAAGTTATCTCACATTTGTTTGTCAATATTTTAAAGACTATTTAGGGCATAGCTGACCACACTGAAGCCATTTTTTCCCAAAGATAGTAGAATCTAGGTAAAAGTGAATTGTCTTTAGTTTCTTTTACTTGAAACTTCCAGTGTGTATGAGCTAGGAACTTACTGCACTTGTGACTTTTTGGTAAAGTTGCATTTGGATCAGAGATATTTCATAATGCTAATAAGAAATATCCAACCTGCTTCTGCAATGTCTGCTTGTGAGAGCTTATGAGCCCAGCTCTCCATACATTCAAGCATATCAGAGCTTGCAGGATAATGATTGTTATTGGAATACACTGAAGAAATTTATAATCTCTATGATTGCTTCTACAAAACAAAATGTTGGAAAACAAATTTAAGCTAATTTAAGAAAGTCTAGCAATTCCTTACCACAAGAAAAAGATAAGGACACTTACAGCCTATGTCATTAGGTCGGAATGAAGGGGAGAAGAATAGTTAATAGACACAATTTAGAGACAAGTACAGCCTATTATTTTAAACTTTACCCTGGAATCCAATAGGAGGCAATGTTTTGCTCTTCTTGGCCAGAATTCTGTCTTCTCCCACAACCTTCCATTCTTCATCCTTAAGTATTTACTGATTTGTTTTATCTATCTGCCAAATGGAAGGGCTTACTAAAAATTGCATAAACCTGAAGGTGAATAGTAAAAGCATCTAGCTATTAGGAAGGGGAGAAAAAAAAGAAAAAGGGACTACTACAAATCAGATGAGAAAGAACTTCGGAGGTTATAGCCATAGGGGGGATTGTGATAGCACTCTGTTGATGTGTAACAGTGACTCCGATGATACATATTAGCTGAGAATGGTATGTTTGATTGTGTTATGCAAGTATTGATTAAAAACAGGAGATGGAGGCAGAGAGAGGCAGCAAATTGTGCATTGTATAAACATCTCTGAGAAGGTTAGTGGCTGGCTAAATAGCAAGGAAAAGTCTTAAGCTGAAAAGGTCTTAAAGGATCTGAGTCCATGAATCTTCCAATAGTTCATTAAGATACATGCAAGATACAAGCATTGATATAGTCTGTAGATAGTAGATAGTCTGATTACTGCTAAATTTCCAGAAAAAAATAATAGCAATACACCTGAATAGGTCCAGAAACAGATCCAGAAATCTATTTGGTTTGGATCAGTTCTATAAGAATTGTCTTAAAGTAATTTCACTAGTATACTCATCAACCTTCATGACTGTGATGGCCCTGAATTCCTATCCCTAATTCACACAGAAATACCACTTATCTGAACCGAGAAAATGCATGTCCAAAGACATATACAGATTCATGTTGCAAATTCTGATTAGAGTTTTATTGAATCTGGATTTTCTGTTTCACAGAGTTTTCTGTAATTCTGAGACTTCTTTTGGTCGGGAATTAGAACAATTTGCTAAACTTGGAAATGATGTATAGAAACTATTTTTTGAAATACTTGTTTTGGATTTGTTAAAACTATACTTGCAGTGTCAAGCTCTCCAACTGTGAGGTGTTAGTATCACTGTCTTCTTGTCGCAGGATGAAATACCTGTCCCAGATTTTGTTGCTGCATTGGAGTAATAACATCACAGGGAATCTTTCCTCCTGTGTTCCACAGTAAATCTGTATGTACCTCATACATGTGATGGAAGGGACTGACCCCTAACAGACTCTAGTACCTTAAAATACTATTGCTATGCAAAGTCAGATCAATAATAAGAGATGGGTTAAAATCAGCAGAAGCCTTTGGCTTGGTATCTTGGTTTCTCAACAATAGGAAAAGTATTAATGAAGGTGCTTTATTCTTTAACATGAAGGAACAATGGATCCAAATTACCATCCATTTCTTCCCAATATAGGCAGGTATGTGTGTGCAGATGCACATAAAACTCACACGTATGCACCTCTTATCAGTAGTTGATTCATTGTATTTTTTGAATGGGACTAGGGCCAACCATTAAGTGGTGCTGTCAAGAAGTATAGCTGATAGCCAGGGAATATCTGGTGAAAATCACAAAGCATTCATACCATGTTCATAGTTTAGTTTCACTTATGGCTGTACCATTTGTCTACCCAAATTCTGTAGTGGTGATAGCAGGGCTTGAGACTTTATTTCCCACTTCTCTCCTCCCTCCTTTTATTTCTTTTCTCTCATTTTTCCTTCCTGATCCCCTACTTCAACCCCCACCCAACCTTTTTTTTTTTTTTTTTTTTTTTTTTTTTTTTTTTTTTTTTTTTTTTTTTTTTTTTTTTTTTTTTCCCCATGGCTGATGGATATGCAGAGTATGTTAAGAAGCAAGAAATACTGTCACTGAACTGATGGTGTTCAGTGACTCTTCGAGCTCTTGGCTGGTCTGTACTGCAGGAGCTTGACACCCTGACCAGTGAGGCATAAAAAACAGAGAATTCGAATCCTCAGTCTGACAGGCACTAGAGCATCCCCCAGAGAGGGACTAAGATGTGTGTGTGTGTGCACGTGCAAAAGGAGGTTGGGTAGTAGAGATAGTGGGGGGAGGAGAGCAAGGCAAGAGAGAGTGAAACAATGAAATGTCAGCTTGTTTCCACTAGTAGTCATGCAGCAGTGCTGCCAAGTATTTAAGAAGTGCTACTGCCTGTTATGCATGGCATAGACACCAGGTAGACAGCGTTTCTCCCAATATCTCTTGAGAATGGGACATGGGAGCAGCTAGTGAAAATGGGAAAGGCAGGGACAAACTGGGTGAATGTGCTGAGGTGCCATAGTGGGACATGTTGTCCTCTTTTCAGATAAGCGTGGGGGTCTTTCCTTGGGGTGCAGGGCAGCTTTGTACTGCTTTGTTCAAAATCTAGGAGGTCCACACCCTTGGCCAGCAACCGGGATGGGTGGCTGTCATGTCCATTTTGTCCTTCTTGTCCTTAGATCATGCAGCTCCTAGAGAAAGTGTGGTAGCGAGGCTCCCTCACATCAGGTTATGCATTTGGTGGCCAGGCAGCAACAGCAAGGTGGGCTGTACACCTTGTGCCTGCTCTTGTTTTTCATCTATGCATCTGTGAAAAACTGGAGAGATGTCAACGAATATATTATCTGTTTTCATAATCATCCTGCCCCTCTGCAATTAAATTGTTTGTTCAGTCCTTGCATTTCTCCCTACCTCAAAAGAAAATTAAAAATAAATTTTAAAAAATGAAATAATTGATAGGATCAAAGGTTTTTTATGCAGCTCACACTGCAAGGAAGGCTTGGCTTTTAGCCTTAAGGGGAAGGAAATGTGCACATTGCTCAACCATGATGCTACTAACTGTTTCGCTCTCCATGTGCTTTGTTGTCTTGAGCAAACAATAGTAGGGCAGATCTAGGTCAAAGATGTGGTAAAATCCCAGCTGAGGATGGGTGATGAAGTCATAAATTGGGACTGTTTTATCTGAGAAAACTGTCTTATATGCAGCAGTAGGAAGCCAGAACCAGGGATCAAGAAAGGGAACTTTTCTGGAAGCAGAATAGACTTGGCTGTTAAGGCATTTTTGTCCGTCAGGAAAGGTCACTCTCTGACTAGAAGAATTGAGACACCTTTGCTAGTAGTGTTGATATTTCAAATCACTACTGTATACCTATGAGTCACAGCTCCTCTTGGTGACTTTCATGCCTACCTTGTAGTCCTTGGGGAGGTAAAAGAAAGCGGTAGAAATTATGATTTAATGCAGGCTAGCCACTTCTGTTCCAGAAATCTTCTTCATGCCTTCATTGTTTTAGCTGCTTGCTGGTGAAGCCCTCTGACTACAGCAGACATCCTCTTCTCCCTTTCCGCTGTCCCAACTCTCCCAGAAATTTTTACTGTCTCTTCTGTCTTTGCTGTCTCCACTGTGCCTCATTCATTTAGGAAACAAGAGTGAGCATTTTAACGGAGTTAACCTTTAGGCACTGATGTCATCCATCATCTGAAAGGACAAGGAACATAAATTAAATGTTCATACTGTGTATTTCTGCAGAAAGAGAAAGTTGGAAAGAGATCTGTTTTCAGTGGCTCACCATGTTTAATAGTTTTTGTTTAGAAGCAGTAATGAAGCCCACTCTGGGCTTACAAAATGTGGTTAGTAGAAATGTAGTTGAAACATAACAACTTTATGGAATAGGCAATTAACAACCTTACCTTCAGCATCACAAATCTTTGTTTCTCTCTTCTGTTCCATGCAACAGAACCTTGAACAGTCACTGTGGAACAGCTGCAGCAGCGACAAATAACCTCTGAGTTTCTCATGTCTGGAAAAGACCCTGAGAAACAGAAATACTGCCAGGATCAGATATGTGGTGCATCTAGCCCAGTGCCCCAGATCTGCCAAGTCCAGTTCCAACTGCTCTGAGAAAGATATAGAGAGTTTTGCCTGAGGAGACTTTGGATAAGCTACCCACAGTTGGTCATCTTCAGATCACTAAAGAGAGACAGCTAAAAACTATGAAGCATGAGGTTTAATCTTTCTTTCAAAATGACTGTTTCTACTGGGATTGATTGCTTCGGTGCTAGGTAAAGCTGCTGTTTTTAAAGATATTGGGATCCTTCCTGAAGCTTGATCTACGTTGAACTACAGTCCACTCCATGACTTAGAGATGAGTGTACATGTGCTTTTTTCTATAGCCTTCGGATATCCTCTGCCTCCTTGCCCTTTCAATCAATGTTGCCTTGAGTTACATGAAAGAGAGCAGGTCTCAGACAGATGGGTACAATACTGTGGGTCCCAAAAAGCATGGGGAACAACAGAGGAACAGAACGTTATCAAAGAGCCCTGTAGACTGAGAAGTTGCTCTGTTTTTACTGAAAGGGCAGAGGCCAGATACTACTGGGCCTAACTGGGCCTGTCCTTTTCTTTTGTTGCACATACGTATTTTTTCTATCTTGTCAGAAATACATTTGTAGATAGTCAAACCAACTAGCAGTGCTATACACAGGAGGTGTATTAACCCATTTAACAAGAGCATGTGTGCAAAATCACCTGTGTAGACTAATCATGAAGTGCCAGTGAACTCAGAATGTTTGTGCCTTCCCAATGATAATCAAAAACATTAGCCCTCCATCTGGGTCAGTGCGTAGTGGCCATATCTTAAGTAGTGGAGGCCACTTACTATCTCAGGAAAGAAGTCACAGTCCTTGAGTCAGTTTTATCAGGCATGCAAGGGCTGGTTACTGTGCGGAGCATTGCGCCTGGGAGAACTTGTTGCATCTATTTGCAGTTGCAAACATGGGGTTGATGTGGTCTTTATCTAGTAAAAACTCAGCTAGTAATACTTAGATAGGAATAAAAGCTAAGAATAAACTAAGAATAAAAGGATGTTCTCAGCCCAATAGTAGGTTTTCTTTGAGAGGCTGGGATGGTATTCAGTATGCAAGAAATTAACTAATCCATGCTCTCTTTGCATTATAAAGCCTAAGCAGCTGAGTCCTAGTATTCAACTTCATGCCCTGAGTCTCACAGAGCCATAAAGGCAAAGATCATCTCAGATATGTCACCAAACTCCTCTTTATTACCCCTAATTTTGGTGTTCCTGCAATGTTCCTGTTAGGCAGCGAGCTACGTGAGAAAAAACACCAATGCAGCATGCATGGGTTTTGATGTGAACAGAAGCGCAGAAGACAATGCCCTTTCTTTTAATGATGTGGCCATCAGATTCTTTTTCAAAGAGGGTGACCAGTAGTGGTTTTACAAAGGCCTTCACTAGGGCACATCATGTGCTAAATTGCTTTCACCCCACCAAATAGTAACAGCTCTCTTACATCAAATATTTTGTTTTTCTGTCTTTTTTCCTTCAATTTAGGGAGTGAGTTTTCTGGGAGTCCATACAGCCATCCGCAATATTCAACATACAATGACTCCTGGAGATTCCCCAATCCTGGACTACTGGGTAAGTGCCCTACCTCAACTCCCAAGTGTGTCTGTGTGTGTCACCAGCAGGGCCATTCTAGCGGGTAGAACAGGCTGTTGTCTATAACCTTACTGTGGTGCTTTGGTTGTCAGTGGCAAGCATATCCTAGGACAGCCTTGTGTGGCAGTGCTGGCCCTGGTGAGTGACTTCAGATATTCTTCAGGGGATGTTGATTCAGCTCACTTGGCCAGCCAGAGACCACATGCACAAGCCTACTCCCTTCCTGCTTCTGACCTGTGCAGTCCATAGACAGAGGGAAATACAGGACCAGAAGACATGACTCCATTTGTTTTTATTTTTTTTTACGAGATTAAGGAATGCTGCTCATACAAATCCTGCTCATGGTTCTCACTACATAAAAATAAACAAACAAAAAAACCCAACTCCCCACATACTGTCTCCTGGGATTTGTCAAATATGCCAGCTTCTTGAATACACTGAATTGTGTAAATGTAAATGTAAATGTAAATGTAAAACCTACCATTCCCTCCACTGTTATTTTCTTGCTCATTCTGTGTTCCATACCTGGGTCTCAATTTTGCTTTTGCTTTGGAATTTAGACTTTCCTCCTGCAAGAAACCCTGGTACCTGTGCTGTCTCACTGACTTGTGCACAGTTTCTCACAAGCAGTGGGGGTTAGGAGTCATGTGGTTTGCGCAGGATCATGGCCCTCACATGAAGGATAAATATAATCCATTTTACACACTGTCAAAAGATGGCCCACTTTGACCTTATATACATGTAGAATGCAGTAATTAGAATTTTTCCTTGCATAATTTATATGGATGAGGTAAGTAAAATACCAATTAATTGTCATCTCTCAACACAGGGGTAGCATGCCTTAGAGATTTCTAGATTTATGGATGACAGGGCTGTTATCTGTGACCTCCAGCAGAGAAACAATTTTGAATTTTTGTCACTTTTTTTTTTAATCCGGATTCTTTGTTTTAAGTAATTGATTCCCTATGTAATTGAGCCACCCAAGCTGTATTCATCATGGTTCTTTCCCTTAAACAAATCCTTTGGGAGTAATAGACAGCCTCTACCTTCTATGCCACGATACTGGTATAATACTGCCATTTGCAGCACCACATTTAAGGGTTTGTTAGCACTTACATCATAAATCAGTGAACAGATCTTCAGCCAATATAAATAGGCATAGCTGCACAAAGGCCAGTGGAGGCCTGTGTGCTTAAACCAGTAGTTTCCTTGAATGCAGCTTGGAGTGCTTATGGGTTTTCGGTTTGTCTTTGTGAAGGAAACCAAATTCTCTGAGCGTATAGAGGCATTTTTAAAATTATTTTTGTTTTATTTTATTTATGACACTTCTCTAGAAGCAAGCACTGGAATGAGTTTCCAGAATTGCTGGAACCTCATGCTATTGAAAGCAAAAGCAATAAAGCTGCGGTCCGTAAAGGCAGTCCTCAGAACTCAGCTCAGAAACAGCATATGAACCAGCAGGATATTCAGAGGAAATAACCCAAATCAAACACAATCCAATCTGTCTACATTAAAAACAAAAAAGGTGACTTTTGCCAAAAATCTTAGGCCACATCCTGAATTCATTGCCACAGATTCATGCTCGCAGGAGAAAGGAATTATTCATTTGAGTAACCACAGCAGTTCCTCAGTTTCTGAGACTGAACAGCTGCCTTTCAACTCAGATATCAACAAGTAATGCAAACAACATAGCAGGCTAAGGCTAGTCAGATTTGGTACTTATAAATACTCAGAACTTGCTGGCCAGATTCCAAGGCAGGGTAAATCCATGCAAGGCTTTCAAGCCAGTGAACATGGGGAGATCCGTAGTGGGAAAAGTTATACACTTGACTTTAAAGAGAAAGCATTTTAGGAATTAGCCTCTTACTGCTGGGACATTTTCAGCTGTACTGTTTCCTTTTTCCTTTTATTTTTCTTCTCATACTTCCTCTTTTTATTATTTATTCTTTTTTTGTATTAAAAATTTGAAGGGGCAAGTCCTGTTCCTTTTCCAGGTGTGTGGAAGGAGCAAAATATAGGCATGGCTAAAATGAATTCATACTGCCCACAGTAAGGTAAATGGACTGAAAGCCCATTTCTTGTGCTATTGAGAATTTATATGGAAATATTTACTCAGGAGCATGCTATAACCATGTATTTAAATGAAATAAGGACAAAAAGATTTGGATGGTACAACAATATTACTACTTTTTGCTTGCAGAAGTTGTTAAATATATCAACTTAACTCTTGTTTTTATCGTATCTGAAATATTTTGTTTTAATCTTTTCAAAAATTCCTGTTTTGGTAAATACAAACTTAAGTGTGGCACATATAATGTTACATTGTTGGGGTGTATTATGACATACTAACTTAGAATTACCAGACTGAAACCTTTGAGCGTGCCAGAAATAAAAGGAAATGTATCAAGGTACCTTTGGTACATTTGCCTTTAGACCTTGGTATCTTACATCTGCACCAAGGTCTAAAGGCAAACTTTTTCATTCCAGTTCGTCATGACCATGACATATCAGCAAATGATGGGATTTCTTATAGAGCTTGAATGTCATAGTCAGATCACTGATGGTTTTAAAATATGTGTACCACAATACTATTGACATAATTGCAAGTGCTGCTTGGTTAAAAGTTGCCAAAATTCTTACCTCTGTGATAGATTGCTATCTGTTTTATGGTATGCATTGGGAGAACAAGGTTTAGATTGAGTTGATCTTTGATATTCCCTTTCATCTTAAGCCTTCATGACAGAAAAGCACCAGAAAATAAAATGCAGGTAGGTTGAAAAGTCCATTTGCTTTAAGTTAGCATCATGCAGATGTTGCAATGGTCCTTCACCTAACATCTAATTCTGGAAAGAATTAGATCTAATTAGATTTAGTTGCTCTTCTCTGGACCCTCTCGAGAAGTTCCACGTCCCTCTTATACTGGGGAGCCCAGAACTGCACACAGTACTCCAGGTGCGGCCTCACCAGAGCTGAGTCAAGGCAGAATCAAGACCAATTCAAGGGCAGAATCACCTCCCTTGACCTGCTGGCAACATCCTCCTGATGCAGGCCAGGATCCCATTGGCCTTCTTGGCCACGAGGGCACACTGCTGACTCATGGTTAACTTGGTGTCAACCAGGCTCCCAGGTCCCTCTCCGTGGAGCTGCTCTCCAGCAGGTCGACCCCTAATCTGTACTGGTGCCTGGGGTTATTCCTCCCCAGGTGCAGGACCCTGCACTTGTCCTTATTGAACCTCATGAGGTTCCTCTCTGCCCAACTCACCAGCCTGTCCAGGTCCCTCTGGATGGCAGCACAGCCCTCCGGAGTGTCGGCCACTCCACCCAGCTTGGTGTCATCTGCAAACTTACTCAGGGTGCACTCCGTGCCCTCGTCCAGGTCATTGATGAACAATAATTCAAGACATCTGCTGCAGAGTCTTAAATATCTCTTCCAAACCTCCTTGGAGACCCAGAAGGCTTTACTAAGAATTTGTCCTATACAGGATATCCAGAACAGGGAGAGGAGGGCGAGAAGAGTAAAATTAATATGTATCTAGGATGCTTCTCTTCTTCCAAGGAGTTTATCCGAGTACATGTGGTTAATTCTTTCTTGATAGCAACCTCTGGCAATATCAGCTTCACAGCAGAAGCATTGACAAAATTAATCAGGACTGGTACATGGGCTGACACAGTTTGTTTCCTAAGTCTCACTCCTTTCATGGAAATGAAAGTGTAGTACAGTAAGTGGTTAACACAGCCCACATTCAATTAATTCTCTGCGCTGGCAAGGAAGAACTGTGCTGTAGCAATCACACCAAGCTGATATTTGTCAAAGAGGAACTTAAGAGGGATGTAATAGTTTGCTAGTGGCATGAAGAAGGGATATTTAGGCTGAAAAATAATTGTGGAGAGAGGTTAGAAACAAGAAAGCAATAAAGATAGGAAGAAATAAAGGAATAAAGAAAAGAATAAATGGTGCAAAGATGTTAGTTATTAGTCCTCCATAATTTTCTTCTAAGAATGCAGCAGCAGTGAAAAGCGTTAGTCAATTCCTCCACTGGAGGGTATAATTATAGTCTCAAATCATCCTGCTCATGCAAAGTAGCTGCCTGGCTCTGCAAGAATGTCATCTCTCTCTTTTTTTTTTTTTTTTTTTTTTTTTTTGTGCATGCTTTGCTCTTGCTCTCTAGTGCTCTCTCTTCTTACTCTCCAGAAAACTCATCCAGCTCCATGGATGCTCCAGGGAGATTTCTAATTGATGCAAAAGAGTGACCACTTGTCCTGTGACTCCCGGATCTGAATGCAGTGCCCTATAGCTTTTGTAATAGGAGAAATGACCAAATTCAAGTCTTTGGAGTGGTCAAAAGAAACAAGGACAAAAGAAGAGTTGTAGAGATCATTTCTACCACCTGCAGCATCTACCAGCTATTCTAGGCTGCTGTAGACCCTAGTTGTATCAACAGCTTCTTCTGCTGTAGAGAAATTCAGCATTTGCTCTCTTTCTGACTGTATTGACCTGCTGTAATTTGATGCTGTGCTGACTTCAGCAAGGCTGAAGGTAGTCCCCAAGTTTTCACAGGACTGTACTGGGAAGATGTTATAAATGCATTGTGTCCCTCTCAGCGGGATAATACCTAGATATCCCCATGTAAGGAGGGGAAGCAATAGCAGGAGTTAGGAAAAGTGGCTTAGTTTCCACTGTGCTGTGAATAGTCTGAAACTGCTGTGATAAGGGAATAGAGAGACACAGGTGTGCACACCGACATGCAAAAGGGCAAGGATGTGTACACGTAAGGTTCAGTCTGTTGCTGACAGCATGACCTGATGAGCTTTCCTGATTAAAGTCTACTTAACACAAACAAGTTAAAGGTAGATAATAGGAACACAGCATAATGAAGAAAAATGATTCAATTTCTTGCTAGTTTGCTCTAAGACATCTTTACCATTTTCACTCATTACTTTCCACTTGATCACGGGAGATTTTGTTTGATGCACAGTTCTCTTTTCTGAATTTATATGATTTGTGTATGTTGTGAAATTTAAGTGAGTCTGACAGGATTTCTTTTTAGATACACCTGAACTATCTAGCTGTTGTTACAAGAGACAGGGTCATTAGACTGTCAGTATTGACATGGCTTCATATGAAAGGAAAGGGTTTGGAACCAGTCAATTAGGATTAGATTCAGTTCTTCTGTGGGTTTCTGTAAAAAAGATTAGAGAAAAAACAGGAGCCAGAAATGACTATGTCAAGAAATAAATTGATGATAATATGAATTAGAAAGGGAAAATGACAGGAGAAGGGACAAGTCTATTCTAGATGTGGGTGTAATGACAGGGAGAAAGAATAAATGTTTTGTGATGTGACATTTTCATTCTTCACTTTAAATACAAGCTTTTTTGATTTCACTACTGAAATGTGAGCTGGAAAAATCAAACTCAGAAGAAATATTGGGCCATTGGAAGGTGTCAGAGGAATACTGAACTTGTATAGCTACACTTAATCAGAACAGTAATGGAGAAGAATGGAGGAGAAAAAGTAAAAAGTAGACCTCCATCTAAAAAGACACTACTTCCACTGAAATCCTCGGGAGCCACTGACTTTCCTGCTGACTAGACCCACATATCTTCTGTTATTTGGAACTTGTTCATTTGTTAAATAATGCTTGATTTCTTCCCTGAGCTCTATGTGCTTCTGTCTTAATTCAGCTTACATCATTGATTCGTTGGCATTATTGCTCAAATTTATAAGGTTATTCTATGGGGTCCTGTGGCAGCTCAGCCTTTGGCAGGAACTGGAGTTTCTGCTAGTGGACACACCTGTAAGTGGACTATCATGAGTATGTGGTCCAAGACTTGCATTTCTGTGTTTGATGAAGAAAGAAACTTCACCGAAATCTTCAAGGGCTTACATTATATTTTAAGACTACACACTGTCTTGCTCCATAACAGGGGACTTAATTGCAACCACTGTCTCCAATTAAAAAAAAAATCATTTGCTTAACTTTGTTCTTACACAAATTTGTTACCTAATGAAGAAGGAAATTACCGACATTTTCTGAAGACCACACTAAAAAAGGCAACAGAAGAAACTTTTTAAGAAAAAGGGAAATGACTGCCAAAAATAGGGGAGGGAAAAAAAAACAGAGATTTGAAAGTGATGTAACATTTAATTTCAACTTCCCATTTTGAAAATTGAATCACTGTGAAATAAACTTGACTAACATTCTGAGTGGATGAGTGGAACCAGATATTCTGCAGCCAGCAGAAATGTAAAGCAGCAGGAGCAGCACAGAATATAATATGATTTTTATCCAATTTTTGGTCTTTATTGCAGCGTGTCTGAATTCAAGCTGGAGAGGACTCAATGTCTGTACTTGAACTGTGCAAGCTGGTATCTTTCCATCTTTGCCTTCTTCACAGTAGTCTCTTCTCTTTCAGGCTCTCCTTATTATTACAGCGCTGCAGCCCGTGGAGCAGCTCCACCAGCAGCCACTGCGGCATATGACCGCCACTGATCCAAGGGTCCCACAGCTGAAGCACTTACTAAAACATATCATCCTGGACCCCAGCATCTAAAGTCATCTGCATGGAACCATGTAAGTCACACAGTAAGGGAAGAGGAGAGTATGTAGTTGGAAGATACTAACTGAAATTTTGCTCATTAGATTGGTGAGCTTGTTTCATTCAATTTCATTTCAAATCATTAAAAATCTGCTAGTTTTGACTGAGTCTCAAATGAAAAAAGGAAAAGGAAGAAATGGTTCTGCTGACACCCCATGTAATCTTGTAACAGCAGTTGCCTATTCTTTACAGCTTGCTGGCTATTGCTGCCTGCAGTCGTCAGCAGCATCTGGGGAAGGGGAACAGGTGTGAGGAGTCTTCCTTGGGATAGCCTCTTTTTGGTGCAAAGCAAAACAATCTGTGTGACTTACAGTGGTTTTTTTGTTGTTTTTTTTTTTTCTTTTTTTTGGTTAAAGAAGAATCCGCCTGCTCAATTTGACACAAGCAGTGATGTAAATAACTTGTGTTACTATGACAATGGCTTAGCATAAATGGTGACATTGTATGAAATATCAAGACAAAACACAGCTGAGAGCGTGTTTTGAAACTGGTGCACTGTTTCAAAGAATTCAGTAAGCTTTAAGCAACTTTGAACCAGGTTAACACTCATTGTGGCTGTATTTTGGACTGACGTTATTTCTGTATACAGCATTCTGACAGTTGTGTATGATCATGCTTCATGCTAGTTTCAAGTACATGGGCAACTGAACGACAAGGGCAGTTTTGTGACATTTTACTGCTTAATATTCACTTATGTTCATTTGTCATGATAACAAGCACTGAAACAAATTGGTTTCAAGCTAAGCAACTTGTAAGAAAGAATTGCTAAATGATAGTTGACACCTTATGTACATCTCAATAGATTATGTGCTAAAATCCAAATATGAACATTTTGAGAGGAAGGAGGAAACATACCAAGGTATTGATTTTTTTTTTAAAGGGGATATTGAACACTGAAGCAGCCACATATGCTTTATAAAGGGGATATTGAACACTGGAGAAGTCACACATGCTTTGCAAAGCAAACTGAAGAGGAAAGCACATATTTTGTGAAGTCTGCACATTTAAGTGAAAGCATGTCTCCAGTTGCTCTAATAGCACTGGTGGGGGGACAAGGGAGCTATTTTAAATTCCAGCCATTGTAGTCTACACTTATGTCAGGGAAAAATTGGAACCACTAATTCTGTACATCGTCCCCTTTGGCTCAAATAGGGAACACTAACAAAACCAGCTGACATTTCATTCAATGTTTTCTGCTTCATGAGGCTAATGAACAAAAGAGAACAGCTTGCAAATGATCACAGAATCACAGAATTATTGAGGTTAGAAGGGGCCTCTAGAGATGCTCAAGCAGGGACACCTGTGGCACAGGGCTCTATCCAGGTGAATTTGGAAGATCTCCAAAGAAGGAGACTGCAATTCTTCTTTGGAGGATCCAAAGCAACTTGATATGATCCATTAAGCAACTGCACCAACCACTGCTATTTTCATGAAATCAAGAAAACTATTGATTTCTCCATTTCCTCTCCCCTACTGTGGTCCAAGGACAGTTACCTTCAGTTATATATTGGTAATGTACGTGTGCCCAAGTGGCATTATGGTAAGTGCCCTCTCCTTGTAAAAGCAATGCAGAAGCTTCTTGACAGTCTAAAAATGATCTTTTTGCCTTCTTCTGAAATTGCCATTGTGTTCTTCCAACTTCAGTGCCATGCTTTGTGTGTCCTAATAATACTGAAATACAGGCATCACTTTCAAGTGGCTGAACTATACAAGCTACATTAAAGACAACACATTAGCATTCTGGGGAACTTAAAATACACATATCTGCCTTTCCAGTAAGTGGACAGCAGCTTTTGTGGACTGCATGTTGATACTGCCCAGCAAGCATTTTTGTTTTATTTACTTTTCCAGTGACATGGCGTGCATGGCATGTAGTGGTTTAAATAACATTAAAGAAATTAAACATGAGGCTTCAACAGATGTTAGTCTGGTCATTACTGAGACTGTAGGTAGGCTAGGGACCTATGAAAGATAAAGTCTAGCAAAATAAATACAGTTCATGCTAAGTATGCCTCTGGATAAAATGCACCGAAGTTCTCATTGAGTAAACCTTGCTTTCACTATTTCCATCAGGATTATGCAAGGGACAGCCCTTGGGCCAAATTTAGCTTGTCGTGCATGACATGGGATTTCTCAAATGAGCCAGGGGAAAGGTGAAGGGGAGACAAACGTTCAGGGATGTGGGCTGTATGCACTTTCTGTGAATATTTGAGTGCACTAGGAGTTGTTTAGAGCCGCAGAGGTAAAAACACACACAGCCTTGCATGCACAAAGCAGGGACTCTTTTCTGGACCAGTTGCTAGTCATTCCTCATGCATGCACATGCATAGATACCACCTTCATAATATGTTGTTGGTAATCTCCAGCAAGTAGCTCACTTATTTCTGTAGAACTACTACTTCTGAAAAGAACGTTTGGCCCGTAAGGTATGCACACTTTACTCTTAAAAACCAAACTTCTTGTCATTGTTTTCTGGTTTTGAAAACATTAGGCCTGAGATTTACAAACTCCTTTCCCCAGGAGATAAGGTCTTTCATCCATATTCTTCATTATATTCACATTGGGGAATGTCTTTGAAACTCAACAATGACAGCAAATAGTTTTCTGTAAAGCATGAAAAAATCTCTTCTTCACTTTGTTTTCTGTGTGCCTCTGGCAGGATTTGAGGAGTGCTGTTTTCCTCATGTGAGGCCTCCAGTGTGCATGGAATATTTTCTCTCTATCATGCAACTTTGTGGTCTATTTGACCTTCCTTAAATGAAGTATTGCTTCATTTACAGATAAAAGGGAGAGTCTCAATATCTTTGACATGGCATTTTTGGAGGAAACAGCAAAGGAAGAAATAGCACTGGTAAAAAGAAAATAAGGAAAAGGAAAAAATAAACTCATAAGCTGTTTGGGGAAGAAAGTTTGTCTGACAGGAGAGACAGTTGGTGAAGTTCACAAGAACAGAGTGCTGGGGCATTTGCCCTTGATAAATGTTCTGCTATATTCCGCTATACCCCTTCTTAAACAATGGCACTATTCGGCTTTAGATTTTTATTCATGTTCTCTTCATGTTCTGGGAGTCTTTACATATGAAACCATGTTATGGTGTCTCCTGTTTTCAAACATGAATACCAGTTGCTATGAAGGATTATGGCATGTAGCAGTATTCAGTATGTGCCAAGCAGCTGAAGCAGCTGTAATGTTGTAATCAAGTGTCCTTGATGGTATATGTCTTATGCATGTGAATGTGGCATGCTCCATGACAGTTAGTATGGCATGAAGCTCTATCCCAGAAAACCATTTTTTTCTCCCTCCTGGACTGAGAATGGGAACCCCAGTTACTTGTGCAGCGAAGGATAAAGTGTATGTGTGTGTGTGTGTCTTTGTTAAATGCTATCCACAACAGTCAACCAGCTACTATTTATTGTTGCATCCATCATGCAGAATTCCACATTTATTACAGATACATGAGAAAATATTACATATTACAGAGGTATAAGGAAAACAAAACAAAACAAAATAAAATCAGAAACCTCAAAAACAGTTATCATTACTTTTCTCATGAAGCTAGTAGGGTCTACACAAAAAGCCGAAGACTTACCTGGCTCTAGAATCACTCAGTTGAGGGTAACACCTGGCTTAGATGTCAGCTCTTTGCTGTAATCTTTGCTAATTAGTTCTCTAAGAAGATAAATGTACTGAAAGAGCTCTAGAGTGTGAGTTAGACTGAAAATATATTGGAAAACACCTTCTCAACAGAACAGTGCATTTCTTTGCATGCATGCAGATAGTGCTGTCTATGAAGAATTATGCATATTTGTAGGCAAACTGGAACCTCCAAAACTCTAAAGGAATCATGAAACAACATATCCATAACCTGCTGATAGCCTTTCACTTGGCGTCCATCCTGTTAAGCTCACATACCTGGATTTTTCTGCTCTGCCTTATGAAATGAAGGAAATTACAAGAATTTAGATCTTTCTTTTGCTTCATTCAGCCTCATATTGGAAGAAATGTAGCTCTGGTTTTTCACTTCCTAGTGGCCTTGCTACATTCTGAAATTACAAAAAATCATTTCATTCCAAATTGAATTTCTTTCTAAGAAGCAAGCAAACAAACAAAAAATTTTTTTTTTCCTTAGAGACAAACTACTTTGTACTAGGGTATTCTAGCATCAAAGAAAAACTTACCTGTTATACCCACTAAATTCTGCAATGGCTACATTGAACCTTACTCCTTAAAAAAAGATATGAAAGAAAAAAAAGCTCCTTCCCCTCCCAGTATATAAAGAAACAAACAAACAAAAAACAAACAAACAAAAAAAAAAAGTTGAATTGCCTTTGAAAGTAGGGGATAAGTCTGTCTCTGAACAGATTAAAAATGCTTCTTATATTGTGTATGTTTTGTATTCTTTTTTTCTAGTAGGAAAAGAACAAACTTGAAATCTTGGTGTTTTTTCCTTAGTGCTGTGTGTTGCTTTTGTGTGTTATAATATTTGAATGTAATTACAGCAGTGCCAATTTGCCAAAGATGTCGATCATTTTTTTGTTGTTGTTTTGGGCTTTATTTTGAGGAGCAAAGGGGACGGGGGTAGGGGAGTGGGACCACTGAGGTATGGCCAAAAGGGAAGGGCCTTTTGGATTTTTTTTTAAATTTGTTTGATTGTTTTCAATTCTTTTTCTTGTCAATACTGAAATTTGTGATTTTATTCTAAGTTAAATGGTTGACTGCAACACTTTTAATTTTTAGATTAGTTAAAGAAACATGCAATAAGATTGGCGTAGTTCAATATCTGTGTGTCTTTTCATGAGAGTGACTGTTACTTGTGGACATTTGATTTTATGTAACCTTTATGTGACATAATTATTTGTAAATATTTACCATAATTTTATTCGTTCCTAAAATAAAAGTAATTTTTTTAAGTTCAAAAATCCTGCTTTCAGTCTTACTTTCATCTTATTTTCTGTATCATTTGGAAAAAAAATAATAAAAAAATGTTGCCTTTTAATTCAGATTTTTTCTTACTGAAAAGTCATCCCTTATGCAAGGTCAAATACTGGTAATGCTACCATCTTCTATTGTCTCCTCCTGTTATGCTACTAACAGCTTTAGCTGGTTGTAAAGTCTCAGTCCATCTGCAAAGAATGACTTGCAAACAGACTCCAAGCCACCAGACACACCAAAGTGTTGCCAACCCTTCTCCATCTTGCAGAGGAATATGTCCCTGACCTTTCTTGAGATTTGTGTTACTCCAGATTTAAGTAAGTGGAGTGGATGACAAGATGACCATGAGGCAGCAGTTTGCCCTGGTGGCCAAGAAGGCCAATGAGATCCTGGGGTGCGTTAAGAAGAGCGTCTCCAGCAGGTCGAGGGAGGTGATCATCCCCCTGTACACAGCCCTGGTGAGGCCACATCTGGAGTACTGTGTCCAGTTCTGGGCTCCCCAGTACAAGAGGGATGTGGAGCTGCTGGAGAGAGTCCAGTGCAGGGCTACCAGGATGATCAGGGGCCTGGAACATCTGCCCTATGAGCAAAGGCTGAGAGAGCTGGGCCTGTTCAGCCTGGAGAAGAGAAGGCTGAGGGGGGACCTGATCAGTGTCTATAGATACTCAAGGGAGGCAGTGAGGAGGAGGGGGCGGCCTCTTTTCAGTGGTGGCCACCGATAGCACTAGTGGAAATGGTCACAAACTGAAGGACAAAAAGTTCCACAGGAACTTAATGAAAAATTCCTTAACAGTGAGGGTGACAGAGCACTGGAATAGATTGCCCAGAGAGGCTGTGGAGTCTCCTTCTTTGGAGATCGTTAAAACCCACTTGGACAGGTTTTAACCCCCCTGTGCCACATGCTCTAGGTGATCCTGCATGTGCCGGGGCTTTGGACTGGATGATCCCTAGAAGTCCCTTCCAACCTTAAGAATTCTATGATTCTATAAATTCACTAAATATCTGCAAATACCTTTAAAGCACTTAAACAAAAATCACAGTTACAGAATCATTATGGTTGGAGAAGATCTTCAAGATCATCGAGTCTGACTGTAAAACCTTGATAATTAATGGATGACTACCTGTTTATTCTCACTGTATAATATATAAATATACCTAGTTTTCCATGCATAGGCATACATGAGTCATGGAGGAGAATTTGTTTCAATCTGTCATTCCCAAGGCAGTAGCTCTTGCTACCTGGCCACTGTGTGGTCACTTTGGGACTGCTGCCTAGTCCTCCTTATCAGAGGACTCCTCCTATGTAACTCTGATTTCTGGAAAGTGACATGGAACATCATCACAGGTGTCCTGCACCTGTCTTGCAGATGTGCTGCTATGATGTGCTAAATGCCAACTGTTGGGTTCATAAAAGAAGTATGGGGGAAAATGTTTGATTCAACTAGAAAATTAGTTTGAGCTGAGTTCTCTATATTCTGTGTCTTAATTTTAAGAAATATTCTAGCAAGTGACGTATAGTAAAATTTTAATCAACAAAAAATGAATAATGATGAATGTGTCCACAACTTCTTCCCCACCCTTACTCCATATTAGAAATTCCTAATGTTTTGCTAATTATAATACCTTCATAGCAATAAACATTCACATCATTCCTGAGAGTTAAATTTCTCCTTGGAGCTAAAAAAATGGCTGCAATGCTATTTCATTTTCATGTACTGGTTGTGTACACCTCAATATTAAATAGTCAAATCTGAGAAATTAAGCTCCTAAAATTATGTAACTCAAAAAATAATGGTCAGCTACCTCACTTCCACAGCTCATAACAAGCATGCTCTGTACTCTCCTTTTACAAAACCCCAGGACAGTTGTTTTGAGAGTTACCAGCAAGTTAACTGAGGATGTGGTGGTATTTTCACTAGTATTTCAAAATTTTCATGTGTATGAGAATATGATGCTATGAAGATGACTTAAAATTGCTCAAGTCAATTTTCAAGAAATGTCAAGTTCATTCAGCAGCATTTATTCAACCATGTTTCACATCCTGTATAACCTATCAAGTCTACATACACCTCATACTTCATTCTTTCTTTTGGTGATTGAGTGTTCCCTATGCATGGCTTAAATTGCAGCTCCGTAGAGAAACTGATTTTGAGAACAGCACTTTACAACATCCTGTTTAATAGTTTGCACAGTCCTCTGTGGGACAAAATTGCATCTTATCTTCACTTCCTCCCACCGCCAGAAACTTTCTCATCACTTCAGGATGGATTTTACAGTATCCAGGCCATCTGAAGATACGGGTGTCCTAAGGAAAGACAACCCTGAATTACAGAAATCAGGAATCATCTGTTTTCCATTTTGATGCACTGAAGAAACAATCTCTCATGCCAAGACTCTATTCTCTGCCAAATCCACCTCAAGTGCATCCAGATTTTCAGATGTGCTATATATCTAGTTAAAGTAATTGCAGGTAGCAGAGCTTCTTATGCTATCCAGGCTGCCTTACAGGTAGGAGAGCCCCAAACTCATTTTGTCCTTGCTTCCAGAAAAGCAAACACCTAGGCAGCAGAGCGGCCATGAAGACTCCAGAAGTTGTCTGATACTCCTGAAAAGAAGAGCACATTCAAGATTGCCACTACAGACTCCCAGCACTATGAAAAGGAGAGAGGAAGAATGCAGCAAAGATCTTTGCTTCATAGGACAATCAGTGCAAATACTTGGGCAAACTTTAGAGGAAAGTTTTTGTTCAGCAACAAAAAGAGAAACTGTGGGAGTATTGTTCATTCCATACAAAGAGGTCATGGTGACAAGGGTCACATTTCCAGATCTCATGTCCTC
>VZSG01000649.1:341481-383303 GCA_013398315.1 Nothoprocta pentlandii
GCTACATCCAAGGTAGCAACGAAAATGTCTGCTACCCTGCAGTTCAGGACAGGTGAATTGGGCCTATTTATATGGCCAAAGGAAACAAACTACTTTCAAATAAGTAGGCATCACTGAGGCCTCCATGGATGGTAACAGCACTTTGAAGGCACTTGGAAGATGCTCTATGTCATTCCAACCTAATGCAATGTTAAGATCTATGCCCCTTATAAGCAGGCTGTATGCAGCTCTCATTTCTACTTAGTGCTTGTACAGAGAGGTGGGCATCTGCCAACCAAGAATCGAATTAGCTCTCTAGAACGTCAGTATCAGATGTTACAGAGTACCACAGGAGAAGATAGGAACAATGCCTTGAGAAGATATAAAAAAAATCTGATATAATCTGATACAAAAAAAACACCAATCAATTTGGTTTGCTCTCCAGCCCAAACCAAAAACCTCCTTCAAATAAAGACACTGTTGATGGATTTTGCTGGATTTTTCCATTAGCAGTTATTCAGATGCGAGCAGGTGCTAATGCAAATATGATTCTCAGCATATTATCACCTTCTATGTATAATCAATAAAAATTTAAATGAGAAGGTCTTGACAGATTCTTTAAATCCTATTACAGCCAAGCACCAATATTTATAACCCTCTTCAAAATTAAACATTCTAATACATAACTAAAGCATAGTAGCATGGCATTTGCATTGCGTATGTTGATATGATCTATCTGTTTTAAATTGTTGCCCTTGTATTTTTCTTTATCTTGCCATACATTTCATAACACACATGTTATGCTGCCCCATTTTTGCGTTTTTCCTTGCCATATTACAGTCAACTCTATCTGATATATATGCTTCACACTGCAAGCACTATAGTTCCATCTATGAAAAATCATTCTTTATTTATCTTTTCTACAATTATGAAAGGAAGTTTTAAAGTGTCTGACATATACATGTCGCTTACTGATCCAGAACAAACATGACCAATAAGAAAATCTTTTTTTTTTTTTTTTTTTTTTTTTTTTTTTTTTTTTTTTTTTTTTTTTTTTTTTTTTTTTTTTTTTTTTTTTAATAAGATTTTTTTTTTTTTTTTTTTTTTTTGTATCTGCATGCTCTCATTGCACTGTTCATGAACAGAGATTTTCATATGGTACAGAAAAAAATATGTAAATATAACAATCAACTTCAATATAACAGCTAAAATAACTTTTAATTGTTTTCCCTACACTTATATTTTCTGCTTGGCTGACTCGGCTTATGGCTCCTGGAAAGGCCAGCTCATCAGTTTTTGTTGTTAATCAAGAACAGTAATTGTGTAAGTTATAAAGACATGGGATGATTCTTTGCTGAATAGGATAACAACTTCAAGAAAATGCAAAGTAGGTTTTTTATGTTTCTTGGTTAGTAATTTGTTAGCATGTTGCTGGAGTAAACAGGATCCCCAAGAGGCTCTAAGAGTCTGATATTAGTTTGATTTGCCTCAGTGTGATAGGTACTGCTTCAGCAGAAGAACTGTTTCTGTGACACTTTGGAGTTAGTGCTCATCACTGATAGTCTAGCTTTATTTTGAGTTCAGTAACAGTCATTCAGCAAGGTAAAAATGATGGAAAATATCTTCCTTCAGTTCCCAAGCAGGGTGGAGTGAAGCAAATATACTTTATGGCAGTATCATAAGCACCTTTAAAACACATCATTGTTTCTTGGAATCTAGGGTGGAATTATGATTCCAATTCAGGCTATATTTGAAATCCTAATTATTCTGTTTCTTCCATCAGTGGGTGGCCTGTATTATACCTGGGTACCTTCCTAGGTCAAAATGTCAGAGCCAGATCTTCCAATTACATGGATTACCTCCTGGTGTGGGTGTGGGTATCAGGCCATGACAAGCCACTGGGTATTAACTCATAAGAGACATGAAAGGGAGATTTTTCTAGTGAGATATATATACCGAAGTTGTTTTTTCACTGAAATGGATTAGAAGCAGTCATACACTCAGTGAAAGGTATGACCTGCTTTATTCAATAGCTTTTCAGCTATTTATGGCTACTTTCAACTAGGAGGTTGCACACTGATTTGGAGATAACCATAGTGGTGCAAGATGCTTGTGCAATTCTGAGACCCTAAGAAGCTGAACATGTATGAATAAACAGTGGCACCACTAACAGCACATATTTTGCCTAGTAAGCAAACTGTTTTTGAGGATAAAATGCTCTCTCTAAAAATTACCATCCAATCCCTCATGGCAATTTCACTTGGTTGGGTAAATTTTTTTTTTTAAAGGAATCAAAGAAGAGAAATGCTGGGAATGATGTGAAGAAAAAAGGGCATGAGTAGGGAAAGGCCAGACATGAATAAGAGATTTGGATGCTCCTTCATGTGAGGTCAAGAAACCCATGTAGTGGGTAGATACAAGAAGATACAAGATGATGGCAGAACGGTAGCAAAAGCTTGGGAACTACAATAACTGGTTATATCGCTGCTTTGTGATTAAAGTCAACAAAATCATGAAAGTCTACCCTAAAAAATCATAACACTTTTGTAATCACATTTTTCTGCTAAGGAAATCAAACGAAAAAATCTCTGCCTGGTCACAAGAAAATTGTCATTTGGCCAAAAAAGTTCCAAGAGAACAACCTGGAGGAGCTTTCAGTATAATAAACTCTGCTATGTAACAAAATAAGGCCATTTTCTAATAATAAGTAGGAATATTCAATGTAAGAACATACAAATTCTTAAGGAAATGGAATGGGACAATCCTCACTGTAAAAGCTAACTCGAATTTCAATTCCATTATTAACAGTGATTTCTAACTCCAGTACAAAAACTCAGAAGAGGAGATGCATGGATTTTTTTATACAGCTAGTTAAGTACAGCTGGAGCCTGAAATCCTCTTGTTGCATATCTACTGAGTTATGAAATGTATTTAAGTGGATGAACTCTAGTGCAGCCTGCTCAGCAATGCATGAAGAAAAAGAGTTGGAGGTGTAAAAAATGTCAAATAGCTTTCTCATATGCATTAAACTATTAATAAAGATAAAATGATCTTTATGTTTTTGGTTTATAATGTCTCTTTTATGAAAGCAAGAAGCATCTTTGATTCACGATTCATTGGTTTTACTACTTCATGTCATTACAGAGAAAAGATCAAAAATAGCACACAGAAAAAGCACTAAGTTGCAAGAAAAAAGGTGGCAAATGGAAAACAAAAGCTTCTGTCTTTTGAAACCTTGATTTGATTCTGTTGGAATCTACTCTCCGCACAATGACTGATTCAAATTACAGAATGTGGAGGAAAAGAATGAGCAGAAAGAAAAATTGCTAGAGGAAAAAGTCCCAGAGTCAAAATGAAGATTCTGCAGGCAGAAAACATCCATTAGTCACATAGCAGGGCCTGATATTCCCAGGTCTGATGAAATACCCTTTGGCATTTATGTTATTTGAAAACAGTGTTAAACCTCATTATCAAACATGGATGCCCTTATTTTAAAGTTTCTTCACATCCATCTAGCTTGTAATTAATTGAGATGTTCTGAAGTGTCGTATGTGTGTGAACTGGAGTGGCAAGACTTTGTGTCCCAGGTCTTCCTGCCATCCTGCCACAATCTCTCCAGTAAATAGTCTGATTTCTCCAATTCTAAGTTCTTGGAAGCAGTCATAGAGTAAATTTTTGTATGTTTTCACACTTTCTGAATTCAAAATAGAAGGCTAAATCTGAGAACATTTGAAGATCTAGGACCAGAAGGCAAGACATAGAACAAATCCATCCTAGAAGAAAGGGTGCAAAGCCCTTAATCTGTCTTTGTTCCTGGAGAAGCTGGGGGAGCTGTGAGTATAAAAGGACTGTAGGACCTGCTAGCTCATTAGTGATGTGGACTCAGAAACAAGGAAAAGCTACAAATCTCTCTTGCCCCCTTAAGGATTACATTTATCAAGATCTTACGCGAGGCCTCAGAGTAGCAGGGCCTACCGCTTGGCATCACTAGCGAAAAAAAGCCGTAGGAATGCATTTAATGTGAAAGCAAAAAGCATGGGGAAAGCATCTTGGCAAAACATGCTGCCTACTGAGACTTATTTGCTATTAATGGGACTTATTTGCTATTAAATCCACATCACAATCTTCTAACACTAACGACATCTGATCATCTCTGATGATGGAAGAAAACAGCAGATTTTATACTTCCTCCAAACCATTATTTCTAAGGATACCATGTATCTAAATATACATAAGAAAATACATCAAATATGTAGAAGAACTCTGGGTATGAGGAAAGGTATGTATATGTGGTCTGCAGTGCAACCCTTCTCACCCAATCTTGGTGGAAAAAGACAGAGAGTTCACTCAGAAATTCTGTTTTTTCTTTTTTCATTTTTTTTTTCCGAAGGACATGCATGAACCCACAAAGACAGTGTCCTTTCACCAAAACTTGTCAGTCAAAGCTCAAGTTTCAAACAACGGAGAAGAAGTAAAGGTTGTATTTAGCTCAAACATTATTGCTGGCTCCATCGCAAGATGTATCTCTCCCTCCCCACCTGTTTTGCAGAGCAAGAAGTAAGGTACCACAGCATCTTTCTGTGGCAATATCCAGTGCTTAGAAACAGGCACACTGCTCTGTTCTCTCACTTCGTAGCATTTCAAACATTTCAGCATAAAAGACTTGTTTGTCCCTCCAGCAGCAGATATGTAGAAAATAAATAGAACATTTTTTTTCAGACTACTTTCAGTAATAAACAGTAGTTTATTACTGAAAATAAAAGCAGTAATAAATGGTCTTAGCCCACAAGTATTCCTGAAATTAGCTGTCATTCCTGAGATAGCTGCGAATCTGCCAGACAAAGGACAGACACATGCCAAGAGCGAAGCAGGTGAGGTCTGACCTTTACTGGGGAGTGGTGCCATGCAATCAGACCCTAGACTTCCTGTGTCATACAGCAGATATAGCTGTCCCTCACACAGTGATTTTCACACAATTGTTTGAAAGATGGGTGCTCCTTGGAAATCCTTGACTTATTTGAAATTAGAAAAACATGGCTTTTATTTCTTAATCTTCTAGTCCTCAAGTGAAGCTGAGAACCCTCAGTCTTCAGGCTACATGTTTCTTTTCTGCATACTTTCATATTGGCTGAAGAATTCAGGACATCTAATACATTTGTGCTCACATCACTGCTTTGGGGCAAGGCAGAGTTATTAGCCTCACTTTATAAGGAAAGGAAAATTCGAGGAGTTATCTAAGTCCACCAAATAAAACCTGTAGCAACTGAAGACTTGAAACTCTGTTTTCTGACTCTTCTTTTACTTCTCTAATTAACAAGTCTGCATTTGCTATGCAGGACTGACAACTCTATTTCTGCTTGGTGTAAAGAACAGATAATTCACTTTCTAAGCTGTCTGCTACCAATGACAGCACATTGTGTTTGGTATTGCCTCGTCTGAGGTGCTGTACAGACTAATGGGGTAGGCATTATGTCTTACTGAAAAGCAACAAGGGAGCTACTGCCAAGGACTTCACTATTTCTGCTGTTGGAAGGGGGAAAGGACTTCTAGCATTAGCAACCAGGCAAGCATTAGCTGTGTTAAAGCTAATGGTTGCAGTAGTCAGCCCCAGTGAGTTTCCACATGCAGGCTCAGTTAGGCACAGGAGAACATCCACATGAAGGAAAGCAGGTTTAAAAAAAAAAAGGAAAAATAAAAGACCATCTGGAAAAGTACCCATATATGCATGTTGGTTGGACTATTTTGGTAACAAATGATGAGACATGGTCTATCTGGCTTCTGAAAATAATTAAATTCATAACTAGGGTAATCTACTATCTTATAAACATTAAACACTTTGGATGGCACTGAAGTTAGGTGGAGTTAGAAGTGACCAGCTTCTTTCCTTAATCTGACTCAGCTATGCAGAAAAGTTGCAATACATCAATTTGTATTTAAAGCATTTCACACTATCAAAAAAAAAAAAAAAAAAAAACCTACTTATCTGGTTATGAAGATCTCCAAGCTAGAAGGGATCTGAAAGACAGAAAATGGGCATGTTCAAAATCTTATGTCTTCCAGCAAAAACAGTCATCAGTTCACTCTGTTTGTATCAGACCTAACCAGGTTTCTCTGACATCTCCCTTTTGAAGAGGGCAATAGCTGCTTCCTGGAAGTGCATCAACTGCGTAAGGTGAATGTTATTTTCAGACTGTAAAAGCTATTTAAGAGGAAGCCAAAATATGCAATTATTATCACAGAAACCAGTTCCAGTTCATGATACATCCTGATTATCTATGTTATTTTATTTATGTTCCACTTGTAAAATGTAGTCTTGCAAATAATATTTGCATTTTGAGAGAAGATTTTTTTTAGCCCTGAAGCATAAAAAGATAGAAGTCTTTGGCAGAAAATGGGGAAAGTTGCCTGATTTTTTTCAGTGAATGCACTTTTCTTCACTTCTGAAACTACATGCTGAATTTAAGCTAGAAATCTAAAAACCAAACAAAACCAAAAATCACTATTAGTTTAAATTCATATTTCATCTCAGAGAAGAGGAACGTTCTAGGCAATTTTTTTTTCTGATAGTAGTCCCCCTTATTGAAGACAAAATTACTCTTTGCAAGAAAAACTATTTTCCAAAATAGAGAGATTTAAAATCATTCTTGCTTATCCATAATGATGCTGGAATTAATAATCTTTAAACACCACTGCTTGACAATGAAAAGATCCTTTTCCAATTCCAGTTATTTTTTCCATCATTTCTCACTTTTTCAGAATTATTCTGCATTGCTGAAGGACTGGTAAAGGAAGCTGTATTACAGTAGCAACTCTTCAGAAAAAACAGATTTTTGGATCGGATTTGATCTCGAGAGAAACAATGAAATCACTCTTTTACAAGAAATACCTAAGAGTGGCTGATTTGCATCCTACCAGCCAACCATCCATTAGAGGGAAGAAAAAGTTGTGTGGGAAAAAGAGAAATAGTCTGGAGGAATTCTTCCATTTGACAGGCTAAAAACTTCCCCAGAGTGGTTGGGAGATTATAGAGAGCTGGTATGGTATAATCCAGTACTTCTCTTTTCTTTATATTACTAGAGGGAATCAGAATGTTATCTCAGTGTTTATTTCCTTGGACTTTCAAGGCGTATATCACATTTGCTGCTTTTATTCAGAGAGACATTTCATTAAACTGTAAAAATGCTTTCATTTAAAAGAGTGGCCTTGCAAAATTAATAAGCATGTAAGACCTTCTAATACTACTCATGGTTACTTACCAGCTAATTAATAATTAACTAATATCTTGTAATTAATTACAGTAAGAATAATACATATCTGTCCTGTAATGCAAAAGCTACTGGATAAGTAATTCCAAAAATAACACAAAATCACAATATAATCATGATCATGACTCCTGACCTCTCCACTTGGTTTACAAATGCCTGAACTGCAAGTATGTCCTTGCAAATTAATGGGGAACCCAAGCCCCAGATGTTTCTGCTGTGTCAGACACGGGAGATTATCATGAATGCAAAAAAAAGTAATTCAGCAGAAGAACTTATTGGCTGAATAGACCCTAGAAAATGGACAAATAATCACTACAAACTATGGTGCTCTGATTCTTCTATGGATGCATCAGTGAAAGAAGTTGACATCTCCTAACAAAAGGGACAGGAAACAGTTCTCTGTTGAGCCTTCCTCAAAAGAAGAAATTATCATGTGGATGGCAACAACAGCACCTGTGAGGATTCCTTCCTATTACCTATCCTATGGACATTCCAATGAAGAAGGAGCACAATTCAATAATTCAGAGCTGTCCTGTGGACAAATTGGTGTTGCATGAAGTAGGAGAGGGGCTATTTCCTCTCTCTTCCGTCCCCTCCTCCAGTAGAGAATTTTGGACAAGTGCTGCAAAGATGATATTCTAGCAGTGTCACAGGTAAACAGTAAGAGCTCAAATGCATTTTATAGATCATTCATTGCATCATCTCTGCCTTGGTTAAGGTGCAGTTTTTCTTTCTACCTAGTAATGCAGACTAACCTTCAGGAGTGGCAAAGCTACTGTGGTGCAGTAGGTCACGGAGAAGCTGGAAGCTAAAGAACTGGCTGTCTTTGGTATCCTGCTCTTCTGTGTGAGCCACTTGACTAGGAGCAGAATATTTAAGTAAGTTGAGAGATTAACTAAGAACCTTCTACGGAGGGTCTGATCCACTCAGAACCAGGTGATCACAATGTCAGAGAGATGATGGCAGAAACTGTGTGATGGTGTTTTATATAATAAAAATCCCACGGCACAAATCTCACAAGAAATGCATAGGAATTTATATAAAAGCACCTGGGATGTACAGAAAGATTTATTCAAATCACTGCCCCCATTAGCTATATGGAATAAGGGAGTTAGGCTGACTTTAGAAGCACAGATGTCAGGATAGTGATACTGGATTTCCAGATGGCAAGCAAAAAAAAAGAATGAAGGTGTCTGTGATGGCCCAGCCTAGCAGCAGATAAGATGAACCAACTGGATTGTGCTTCTGCAGAAGCAGCTGATGAGAGCAAGTCTGTATATCCATGAAAAAAGTAGGATCTGTCTGTCTTGCTCAAGAGACTTAAAATCAACATATTTTCCCTCTGCTCTTCAAAGAAGAGAGCCCTAAGCTCTAAGAATATGGTGATCAGACTGCCTATTTTTCAGACCCACTACAGCAAGTAAGGAGCTTACAGCAAGACAAACACTCTCTTTGAACTTCAGCCCTACTATGGGAAGCCCAGAGGTGTTCTTGCTGTTGCAGAGTTTTGAGATCACAAATTTGTACAGATAGAAGAAGAGTGCTTGGCAAAATCAGAAGTAAAATTTTGAATCAGAAAAAGAGATGAGAATTTACCTATTTGATATGACTATGTTAGTGCAGGAAATGGAAAGTAAGTGGGCTCTTACATTAGCTGCTTACATCTCTTGCTTCCTGACAACTAAAGAAAATCACCTGCCTTTGATGCCTACAGCTTGACACAAGATTTGAAGTAAACTGTGACCTGTTTTCATTAGGGGAAGACACCAGTTAGTGATGCTCAGATAGTCCTTAGGAGAGTCCTAAAGCTGCAAAGGAGGGAAAGTCTTATGTCACTTTTTAGTGAGTAGGAAAGAGGTAAAAATATATCACACACCAATCCTGAAGATCTTTCTGTCCAAATCTGGAAAGAGGGAATGAACTACAGTGATGCCAGTGTCCAAAACTAGGGCTGTCATTGAATTTCTTGCAGGAAAATGACCACCACCATCTTGTTGACCAGATCAATTGCAATCCATTTTCTTTCTTTTTGAGACAAGTAGTAAACACATCTCTTACTCTAGGGGATTTAGACAATTTCCATTTAGGAAGGTTTCAATATTTTCTCATGACAAGCTTCAGTGTAAGGTTCAGCATCTTCAAATGGGTTAAAACACTGGATGCTGATTTGATATGAAAGGGAAGACTGAATGACCCAAACTTCTCCAAATCAGAGAATTTCCAAATTTCATCTAGTTCTGCAAAGAAGTAGGGAGAATATCCGCAAATCCATACTGGTAAAATTTAGACATGTCTTATGTTACTGATGATGCTGATTTTGCAAAACATTTGACTCTGCAGAGTGGACTGTGTATTACTTGAACAACTACTTCACATAATGAAATACAAAGACAGGCACCTGTGAATATGGACTAATGTTAGATTTCTAGGAAAGAGACATACATTTCTGGGCAACAATGACAGAGGAAAAGACAAGGGGAGGATTAAGCTGCAAAAGAAACTGACTGTGGCTAAGAGATCAGGAAGCAGACTTTGGAGGACAGGGGAATACTGATAGCAGGATAAACAGGAATGATACACCTTGAAAACTGCATTACTGGCATTGTTGCCAGCATTAAGGCATCTGTCATTCAGAGAAGATGCTGGCAAATAGGAGACAGTTCAAACAAAGTCTCTTAGAATGAACTGGCACGTCAACCTCTATTGAGAGACTGAAGAAAGAGAATCCTGTGACTCTGATCCACAGATCAGTTAAAGAGTGACTTGTGCTGTGTCATCTACAAGCCGAGTGGTCTGTCAAAAGAGTACTGCTAAACATAGCAGAGAAAGTCAGAATGATATTCAAGGATCCAGACTCTGTGATAGGCAAATTCAGAATGGAGTGATTGTAGGGATAATTCATCATCAGATCATTTTCTTTAGAAAAAATATCAAAAGATAAATTTATCATTGATCAGGAGTCTCTAACCTGATGGAAAAAAAATGACGAGAGAGGAACTTCATGAGGTTCAATAAGGACAAGTGCAGGGTCCTGCATCTGGGGAGGAATAACCCCAGGCATTAGTACAGATTAGGGGTCAACCTGCTGAAAGCAGCTCCACGGAGAGGGACCTGGGAGTACTGGTTGACACCAAGTTAGCCACGAGGCAGCAGTGACCTCGTGACCAAGGAGGCCAATGGGCACCTGGCTGCATCAGGAGGATGTTGCCAGCAGGTCAAGGGAGGGGATCTTGCCCCTCTACTCAGCTCTGGTGAGGCTGCACCTGGAATAGTGTGTGCAGTTCTGGGCTCCCCAGTATAAGAGGGACATGGAGCTCCTAGACAGGGCCCAGCGGAGGGCAACAAAGATGATTAAGGGACTGGAACATCTCTCATATGAGGAGAGACTGAGTGAGTTGGGCCTGATTAGCTTGGAGAAGAGAAGGCTGAGAGGGGAGATGATTAACATGTATAAGTTCATGAAGGGAAGAAGGGGCCAAGCTCTTCTCATTGGTGGCCAGTGATAGGACAAGGGGAAATGGGTATAAGTTGAAACACAGGAAGTTCCATCTCCACATGAGGAAGAACTTCTTTCCTGTGAGAGTGACAAAGCCCTGGAACAGGCTGCCCAGGGAGGCTGTGGAGTCTCCTTCTCTGGAGGACTTCAAAACCCACCTGGATGCCACCCTGTGCCATGTGCTCTAGGTGTGCCTGCTTGAGCAGGAAGGTTGGACTAGATGATCTCTAGAGAGGTCCCTTCCAATCTTGAATATTCTGTGATTCTGTGATGTATGGGACACAAGCAGCCAGAGAATGCAAAGATGCTGTTCCCTTCTAGAGGCCTCGTGTGAATATAGGCATTAACCTTCACAGAGTTCATAATGTGGAGGTTTTGGGTGGCCTGCCCGCTGGCCTTACCTTTGCTTCTGCCGAAATTATAGATAACAGAACATGCTTTTCTCTGGAATTGCAAGCATTTGTCCACTTCTCCTGCAGTGCAAAAATGATGTAGCAGGGCAGAACGCATTAAGCAGGATTGATTTAATTTGCTATAGGATCCTACCATAACATCTTGTAAGGTTCCAAAAATGGGAAATGGACCCTTGTTCAAAAATACTCAAATTCAGAAGTCCATGACATATCCTGTTTAATGAAAGCTGAGAATAGGATGACCTCTAAGAGCAACTAGAGAAAGCACTCACAGGAGTTTCTGAGTAATACACTTATTTTCTCCTTTCCCATTTTCTAGCATAGATGTGAGGGACCTGGAGAAAGTCCAGGCTGTGCTTAAAATGAGTGGCTATTTCTTAGTCTCCCGAGTAGGATGGTCCTCTCTGTTCTCTGACATTGTAAAACTACGTGGGCATGTGTGTGAGTGGATTAGCTACCAAGTTCATGGTAAAGTGTAGGGCATATCTCATGCTTTTTTCAAAACTCCAAGCTGTGTCCAAAACACAACAGACTGAGATGAGTTGAAAATACAGACAATGAAAAAAAAATTTTAAAGAGGTAGATTGCAGTGCATAAAGACCTCTGAACCTCAGACACCCATATAACTACTTTAAACATCCACTTTGAGTCAATAAATCCCTACCAAATATTTTCTATGATGTTTAGAGGTTACAAATCATTAGAATAGAAATAGAAATACAATAGAAATACAGTGAATTACAATAGAATAGATGTGAATAGAATAGAAATACAATATAATACAAATAAAAATAATGTGAATATTAAGCCAATCTCCATTAACATTGGAAGAGATTGAAAGAGGGGAGAGGGGAGAAAAAAAAAAAGAAGCAGTTCATAACAAGCAATCCATGTCACTTTTTTTTTTTTTTTTTTCCCTCCTGCTTACTCTTGCTCTGTCCCATTTGTCTAGCAGTAATCTACATTTCAAATGATTACATGGGAAGCTGAAGTGGTAGTGACAGGGATAAACGAAGCTTGTTAAACTAATAGCTGCACTAATGCCCGAATATGTGAACTTCCAGAGTCAGGCAGCATCCAAGGCTGCTGGAGCTGTCAGCCCCACTCCCCCTGGGCTCATCCGCCAGCCGTTGCCACATGATGAATGGCCCTGTCGAGTAAATTCATCCGGGGCCCAATTAAATAGGCAGAAATGAACTAGAGCCGTCAAGCAGGGAGAGAGAGAACAAGAGAGAAAAAGAAAGAAAGAAGATAAAAAAAAAAAAAAAGAAAAGAAAAGGAGGAGGGGAGAAATATTCCACACAAAGTCAAGGAAGCTCCAACGCAGTGAAGTCATTCTGTCAGAAAATGGCCATTTAATGCTTTGCCGAGCCCACGACAGATAAGTCATGGGAGGAAGCTTTAGCGGAGTCCCAGGGCATTTCATTTATTAATTATCAGCTTCAAGTGGGAGATGGGAGCTAGACTCTCTGTTTTGCCATCTCTCTCTTTTTGCTCCTTTTTTTTTCTCCCAAGTACTGTCAGTTCCTAGCCTCCTCTCTGTCAGACAGAGAGGGCAGCTGCATAAGGGTTAGAAAGTTTGGCGTATTATGAGAGAGAAGGTGAGGAGAAAAAGCTAGGAACTTTTTCATGTCTTCTTTCTTTATTTTCTTCAGAAATTCTGTTTGTGATGCTCAGGTCCCGGCTTCAACCACCCATTCTTCCCACCCATCTTAGTGTGCTCACTAGGCCCTCTTTCTTCTATTGAGAGAGAGCTAATCCGACATCAGGGTCAACCATACAGCCTGCAGGATGACATCATCTCCAGATCTCCCATTCCCTTTCCACACTACAAGCAAAGACCTGGCAAGAAAATCTTCTATTGTTGAAGGAAAGGACTAAGGCATGAACAAACCCAGATACCACCTTTGCTCCAGGTGTAATGTTCTGCTGGCAGAGGGACTTCTGCCCTTGTAGAGGGCTCAATACTTTAGAGCTACTGTGCAGCTAGTATTGCTGCTAGTATTGAATATGTTCCTTCCTGCCACCCTCTCTCATTCAGGCCAGGCATAAAGATATCAGATAGCCATTAGCTAGGTTGTAAGCCAGGTCTTTTCCAGTTTTTCAGTGTGTCACATCCAGCATGCATATATTGAATTATACAGTATTTCACCATTTCTTAGGCCTGAGGTTTCCTAAGCCTCTTTCTGCATTAAATCATGGGACTTTATGAGTCCTATGGAGCAACTCCAGACTCTTCAGAGTGACCTTTATCTTCTTCATTTTCTAGTCTTGCAGAACCAAAGCCACGCTGCACCTCTGCATCAGCACACCCCATGCCTACATAAATCAGATACAGGAAAGCAGTGAGGAGAATGACTTGCAAAGCCCCACATGATCAGTCTCTTGTAACACCACATCCCAGCTCTTATTGCCTACAACTAACTTTAAATGGCTAACTACCATGCATGTCATTCAATCAAGTCTGCTCTACAGCAACATACCAGTAGGCAACAAGTAACTGATGTATATGCTGTTTTTTTCACCAGCTTTCTCTGCTTTCGGGAAATAACACTCTAAAGTTGCAGGGCTTTTTTTTTCCACAGGAGCCCAAAGACATATTGGATTGGTTCAGAAGAACACTTTCCTGCTACAGTTGAGAACACATGATCCAGCCTCTCATTATTTCCCATCTTTCACTTGTCCCACTTGCATTTGCCAGCTAATTATTATTCCCTCTCAGAAGAGATGCACATCCATGCTGTGCATTGTCATTGCTAGGAAGGAAAGGAATAGGTAAGGATGGGTGGCATTTCAGAGCAATTGTGCTGGACAAATATACAGTCCTTCGTCTCCTGCTGACTTCAGCACAGTCAGAGTGACAGTCAGTGGTGCGTGCAGCCCTGTGTTTACACTCTCATACTTCATGAGGATTCCCTGTAGCTGGACGAGGTGCTGTTGTTTAGGGGAGGACAGATCCTTTCCTTGTCTTATTTGCACTGCACAGACTACAATTGCTTTCTCTGGCCCAGAAATGTCAGTAAAAAAAGGCAAATGCCTGTTCAGGAGAGGTAGAAGAGATGAGCAGAAAAGACAGGAGGACCCAGATGCTTCTCTAATTGTATGTAAAGGAAACTGCAAAATGGACACAATCATGAAGAGGAGGAGGAAAGTGTAACTTACCTCAGTATGACTGGAAAAGAATCACAAATTTTGTAGACAATGTCTATAAAATGCTGTCAAGAAAGGAAGATCTCTTCTCCTTTCTCTTTCTGTAGGTTTTGTTTTGCTTTGGTTTGGTTTTTAAGCTCTCTAATATAGCTGTAGCAATCTTGCCATGCACAGACACTTGTTGAGAGAGAGACTCATGTCACTGACATCTGGACATGGTCTTCTTACAACTCCAGTGGGCGCATCCCTCCAGTGGGTATCTCCATAGCACTTGGTTTACTCGCTTCTTTTTATCATGTCTCCTTGATCCTTGTAAGCATGTAAGCATACAGGCAGCTCTCAGCTTTAGGACAGTGGATTAATTCATTTCCCTCTTGCACTCATTAGCCTCAACTTCTCAGGAGGAAGGCTGACTGTGCTGCTTATTTATGGGACTTCTATTTTATCTTGCTCTTTCTTCCCATGCCTTTCCCAGGACAAGAGAATGAGAACAAAATGTTCACCTCAGTCTACATCTAGACTTCCCCTCACTCTATGAAATTTCTTCTGTGCAGATATCTACTTTTAGGCTTTTAGGATAGTGTTCTTACTTGCTTTTTTTTTTTTTTTTTTTTTTTTTTTTTTTTTTTTTTACTATTTTGGTTATATTTTGTTCTAATTCTTTTTTCCTGAGTGTTCTAACTAAAGCCTAACAACATGTAAGATCCTTTCACAACACAAGGCTGGTATCTCTGGTAGATTATGAGTGACTCCAGATATAGTACTGATTTATCTAGTTTTTCTCATTGCTTCATAGACAACTTAAGTTTTATTTAACCTAAATAGTAGTAGCTGCATATTTTGCTGCCTGTTACTGTAAGTGGCCCAGGACCTGGGCAAGGACCTGGGACACAGCCGAACTCTTTCCTGAAAGTAAACTCTTCTAACTCCTAAACTCCCTATTGTGGTGACTGTGTCATGGATATGTGTATAATTATTATAAAATCATCTCAGGATTACACTAAGGAGTCAGGAGTTGTAGCAAGCCAGCAAGAGTTGCCACTGCCTAGGCTCCCCATGTAAATACAAGAAAATACAGAGATGCTGAGCATGCAGAGATCCAACTGAAGTTCCCCAGATTTTGTCTGCAGCTGCTGGTGTGTCCAAGCATATTCAATGGCACATGTCATGTGAAGGAGATTATGTGCTGTGAACAGACTTAGCAACTATATTAGTTACATAAGGCCTTCCCTGGTATCTTGCCCCATGTCTGTTGTTCAGCTTCTCCTATTGCTGCTTAGCATGTGACAGGTGTTTCAGCAAAATAGGGACAGACTTTCCACAGATCTCAGGACTAACGCAGATAAACTTGCCACTCATGGACTAGTTTTGCATACCTGAAGACCCTAGATAGATGGTGCCTTAATAGTCTGCATCCTTCAAATTGGGACTTTCTAGCATGTCTTTAAAGGAGGGTAAGCTGACATATGTTTGAGGATTCAACCTCTTGGATTTTCAGACTACAGAAGCTTTCAGAGAAGAGACTACTTTTACAGTGTCAAATATTGAAGTCAAAGAAATTTGAGTTTCTTAGATTCAACCTAATATACACAACTACTCTGATCAAAATATGTATTACAGCATTACTAGCCTTATGCTTCATTGCAGTAAAATACTTTATATGTAATGCATAAAATTATGCTATATTGATAATAATTGACTCAATAATACATAGTGACAGCAAAAACTTTTATCTTAATGGAAGTATTTGTCACCACTGCAGAAACACAGTGCTGTATTCACCTTGCTAGAGAACCACAGAATATTTCTGAATTTGCTAGAGCATCCAGTGCCCTGAGGACAGCTAAAAGAATAATTAGAAGAGTAGCTCTGTTTGCACTAAAAAAGTCAGACTTTTTTTTTTCACAATGCAAAGATTTTTCTTATCAAAAATCTATTCACTAAAATGCTAATGATCGTCAGTGATTAGAAACTGCTGCTCAATTTCTGAAAGTTCCCAGTGGGTTTCATAGACACGGCATGTAGCTTGTCAGATCAAGAAATGCTCTCAACAGATCAAACTTTAGTGTATACATTTCTAAAAAATATTTAATTTTCTTAACGCTTCACTGTTCTAAAACCAATAGGGACTTTTGAGTTAAGAGACAGAGACCACATTATTATTTGCAAAGTCAGTTCTAATAGACGTCTCTCATGGCGAAGTATTCTCAGATAGTCATAGAAATACTGCTAGCAAATGTATGTAACTATTAAAATTAGTAATTGCTTTGTTAAAATGAATTATTTTTATTTATTAAAGTGGCAGAATTTCTTGCTCAGTTTGATTTCTGGCTCACTGTGTCTAAATATGCATGTAGATACATATAGATACATGTCTACCTTCTACATAGGAAGATGTTTCAGCCAATTTGAGACTTTCAAGAAATGCAGGATCAACTTCTTTCTAATCCAGTAAGAGTCTGGCAAACAAATTTGGTTGAATTGAAGACCATATTAATGCTCACTCCAGCATCTAGCATTGGGGATGCGAGTTTTCAGGTCTAGTTGTGATTTTCACAAGGGGATTTTCAAATGACTGCTCCTGATGCAGCTGCTATATAATATTTCCTCCACAATCCTGTGAGAATAGAGCCTGTGTCTTTTTTTTTTTTTTTTTTTTTTTTTTTTTTTTTTTTTTTTTTTTTTTTTTTTTTTTTACAGATGAGGTCAATACTGAGGACCTCAAGACTTAAAATGCAGGTATTTCATCTATGGCCATTTATGTTTCTCTGTCAACACTGGACAGTGAGTGATATCTCAAGTACGCTTCTCAAATCTATCACAGATGTTTGTTTGGATTCCTATTCCAGAATAAAATAGCTTAAACTTGTAATTCATGTTTTTTATTTTCAAATACAATTATGAACAATAGATAGTGGTTGGATCAGAAATGCTCTACATGTACATATCTGCTTTTCAGTTGCTGTTGTCCTGTGCTTAGAACTCTGCAGATCAGAGTGCCCAGATCAGACACTCTGACTTTATAAAACCAGCTTTCATGAGAGGCTAGTACAACTCAGTACTTTTCATCACTTGCCCAAGCGCCTCAGATAGGACCACTAGAAACATAATGCATATATTTTAATATGGTTAGAGAATAGGAACAAATAGACTAAAGAACATGTGAAGGAAGTGACTAGTAGTCACCTGATGAAGAGAAGGAAAATGGTTCCCTGAATGTATCACGAGATCCCTTTTCTGCACCAAACTGCTGCGTAGCTCCTGGCAGAGCTCAAAGTATGGAAATAAAGTGAAATTATATTGTTTTGATGCCTTTTCAGTTTCTTGAGTCTACTTCAGCACCATCTCTGTATTAAATATCCATACAATTTAACATCATAGGGTGAAAAATGGGCAAGCAGTCACACTGCTGATTAACAAGGAACCCAACTGACATATTTTGTAAGAAAGCAATTATATTGCTCATTAAGTGTTTCATATTTTTTTAAAGTCAGACTGTCATAAACATAAGACAACTAGTAGGGACTGCTATATGAATAGCAGGTTTCCTTTCCAGCTGGAAAATACTAATGAGAAGTAGTAGAGATGAGGTAATGTGTGTTTGGAGTGTGTGTGTATGTACACTGCAACACATGAATACACAGAGGCAGAGGTTCATGTGTTTCCTTCTCTCAAATGATCTCAAAGCATCTATAAATTTGCATTTCTTCATCCTTCATTTCCATGCAAAATGGACCTAGGCTGTTCAGGTGCTGACATCCAGAAGCATGTGTTTGTGTTTGCTGCTGTCACAACCTCATACTTTGGCTGGACAAGGGAATGAAACACAGTCCAAACTTTAACCTGGAAAGTCTTGCAGCCTCTTCTGCGGTTTTTATTCCATGCTCTAAGCACCCTTTAGAATAAGAATGGTTATGCTTTTCACTTCACCCTCTCTTCATGCTGTCGCAATGCACAGCAAGCTCTCCAGGGCAGAGATTGTCTCAAAATGCATTATCTCGGTTCCAAGGCTTAGCATCACATAGCTCCTGACTTGATCTCTTTTCATGCTCTCTTGCTTTCCCTAAATATTGCCACCTCTTCTTCTTTTAGAAGAACTCTAAAATTGCTCACCATTGCAACTTTCTCTAGACTCCTGTCACCATTACACACTATCTCATGGTCCCTCTCTACTTTCAAACTGCAGACAACAGTTTCCCCTGGTTTAAGACTTTAAAATGTACCATAAATAACTCATCTGATGTCTGAGTTAGAGAATAATCCATCATTTTTAGTGTGTTACTTGTCCCTGGGGAATTGGGGAGGATGCAGTGAAAGAGGAGGAAGGGAAGTGGGAGACCATTCCAGCACAGACAAATTGATTTAATCATCCTAAGAAAAAAATAAAATAAGTAAATAAATAGACTGGCAGGTTTCTGTGCTTCTTTTTTTCTAATGTTGCTATCTTGCAAGTGCCCTCACCAGATAAGACGTCTTCTGAAATTCACAGTCCAAACTGAAACTGAAAGAATTATCTTAAACCACAAAGAAGGAGAGATGTATACCTACGACTACAATAAGAGGAATTCATCCTTCATGCTTTTTCAGGAAAAATGTTAGAATAACATTAAGATACTCAATATGATTATCAGAAACAAATGAGTCTATTTGTCACTTTGGAATAACTCTTCATGCTTTAAATTCAATACTAAGCCAAATGAAAGCTCTTTCATAGTTTAAAGTTAAAAAAAATATATCTTTCAGACAGAAATCTTCTGGTTTGCTTGCCTTTTAATGGATGGAGACCTGTTTTTTTTTTCAAATAATTGTAGAAGATTTAGATAATAGAAGAACTGTTGCTTCTATGTATTCCACTTTAGAATAAATACAAATCTCGAATCTGTCGTTCATAAACCATTTCTTTAGTTTCTTCTGCTTTGCCATGGAAGTTTATACATATATAGGGCTGTTAAAAAAGCTGACAGCTGACTTTGGTTGATTTCTACATAACAATTTGGCTATTCTGTTTTTAATTCTTTGGTAATGCAATAACAAAGCTCACTCAAGTCAGCATTTGCAATTGGAGAAGAGTAACATACTGTAGCAGCTCTGTATTTCCATTGGGCCTCATTCAGGCTTGCTGAAGAATAATAACTTAGAAAGTCTCCATGCACTTAGGGTTTGAGATGCCTTGGGATTAATTATTCCCTTACAGGTATGTAAAGAAGGGGACTGTCATAATTTTTTGTGCTTTCCCTTAACAGGAGTCATCTATAAACAGGTGAGTTCACTGAAGCAACCACAATCAGAGAACTGTTCTAGAGAAGCTTGTATTGGGCTGGTATTTCCTTTTTTATAACTTTAGTGCTGAGTATATTTCCTGAATTGTATTTTCTTTTGTCATTTCCTCAACACAAATATTCCAGTGCTGTTGAAATTGGAAAATTTAAGCAAAAGCCAATAACTCTGTTTAATCTCTAATTTTTTTTGTCATCATCATTGAACCTGGCTTACTAACGATTTCTTAGAGTTTCAGCTTGAATGGGCATCCATAGATTTTCCTTCTTTTTGGGTTAAATATGCAGTTATCATTGGGCATGTTTCTGTCAGCTTTTAGCTGTTCCTTCACTTGCATGCAACCAAATTGCTACCTAAATCTGAGGATGTGGGAGGGATTCAAAAGGAACAATTAAAGGACTTTAAATCAAGGCCACAGATTTACATGCAGTATGGCATCATGGCACTTTGGCAAGTTCTAATTGCATCTGGTTGACAAATTCCTATCAACTGAAGATAGAGTATCTTTGACTGAGTTCATTAGGACTTATAATTTCTAGTATTTGAGTTTGTCAGTTGTCTACCTATCCTATTTTTTTCCCCCTATTAAAACCTCTTCGTTCCAATAATGACTTCTAGGTTTCCCATATTATACAGTACTGTTTCATAACAACAATCATGCACGTTTTTGCTGGCAGCTAGCATTGTACAGCATTTGTACAGCCAACATATATCACAGGATTAATTTGCCCTCTTGTCCTGAGATATGGAAGACAAAAGCAAAACCCAGATATGTTTCTTTTCATTTCCTAGTACACAGTATATATAACATTTCTTTTCATTTCCTAGTACACAGTATATATAACAAACACACAGTGTTTGTTATATATAGTTCTTGGCTGACAATTACTAAGCTGAAAAAAGTAGTCACTATCTCACAGTTACAGGGTTTCATACACTTCCTTAATTTTTTCAAGCTATCCAAAGTTCCCCCTTTCACTCAGCTCTTTTTTTTTTTTATAATTTGTAACTGCCTTTTGAAAAGTGAGAGAAAAATTGAGAATGTCTATCTATGTCTTAACATAAAATAATAATTTCAGTTTAGATGTAGAATTTCTTTCTGGATAGTATCTTATTCAAAATATTTCTGTGGTTGCATAGTAGAACCTCAAAAAAAAATGTCAAGTGAAGGGAAGAACAACAACAGTGCCAAAATGAAAGCACACTACAAAACATACTGCTACAGACTGGAAGTGTTACCAGAAGAAACATGAAAATCAAGCATTTCTACCAAGCTTACAAAGCACAACTGCCACCGCTGCAATTACAATTCAGAACAAGCCTTACACAGTGAAGGGCTGTGAATCAATTGGGTATCTTTCAATCAGGGCTCATACCAGCATTGGGAGACTGCAGAACACTGGTTGTTTAAAAGAGGAAATCTTGAGATAATACAGGAAAACACAGAAATGCAATTGTTAAAATGATACTTGGGAGCATAAAAAGTGTTCGCTCAATTATTTAAGCTGCAAGTATAAAACTTCTGAGGTGGATAATTACAAAGAAGCAATTCTGAAGGCAGTCTCTTCCAATCTTCTATTTGTCCTTGTTGCACATCAAAAGGACCCTTCTGAGCAGTTTTCAGAGAATGAGCTAAAAGAAGAAAAAAACCCTCAACTTTGAGCCCCACCCTCCTTAAATATCTTTACAATAGACTCAGTTATATATATATAATTATATTGTATAATACATATTATATTATATTATATTATATTATATTATATTATATTATATTATATTATATTATATTATATTATATTGTAGAGGATCTCTACAATAGACTAACTCAGTTAGCATGGCAACTATGTGCAGTGGGGTTTGGGGAAACATTTTTTTGTGCAGTTATTCAGGGTTCACCTAATGGCTGCCTCCCTCTTCAGGACCAGTGTTTCTTCAATGAAGGATTTGAGATTTAGCTGACCAATTAGCAGACAGCTCCTCATCCGGTTCCTCTCCTGTACCTCCCACAGTGAAGAAGGTGATCAGCATTCCTAATACAAATCTACTGCCTGGCAGTTAGTATGTAGCAAGCAACAGAGCTGGTCAAAATCTGTAATTTCTGATTTAAGTGAGGTGTCAATGTTTCAGAGCTTGTTATCCTTCTGACTCAGAATGAAAGAAATATTTTTAGAGGTGATACATGAAGTGATTGATTCATAAAAATTAACATTTCACAGTCCACAGTTCATGCAGAGAACACATATTACTTCACAACATCTCACCACCTACTATGACAAGAACAAAAGCAAAACAATTAGGAAATGAAGACTGATGTTTGGGAATGATTTAAATGAAAATTCCAAAACTGAAAATGTTTGGGATTTCTTTTTCAGTTGGAAATTTATAAATTTTCTCAAAATTAGGTAGAAGCTTTTCATTTTGGTGATACTGATTTTTTAACCAAGAAAGAAAAAGGAAGATTTGAAAAGATTTGTGATCTACTTCACCTACCAAATAACTACAGCATCATACAGAAATATGGTATAGTCACAGGTTATCTCATTAAACATAAGGTTTAAGTCTTAATAAGCTTAAATCCTACACTACAGTCATGACCATACTACAAATATATGTATTTAATATTTACTGGGTTAAACTGGAATACTTCTGGGACAAATTACATATGCCAAGAGCACACCAAGGACTCAAAGACTGCCATCACATGTTGTCTAGACTCTTCAAGTATTTTATAAAGAATATACCTGACAGAGCAGCAAAATGTCCCACTATACCTGCACCTCTGGTTGGAAGGAGTTTCTTTGCACAGAAAGCTAACTGCAAGTGAATATTTGTTTTCCTATCAAACCCTAATGGTATCTTCTTTCTCCTGACCCCATTATTTTTGTCTTCACTCGTGCACAACCTCAGAGTTTTTCTTGGGAAAGCATGGAAATCCCACAGGAGATCCCTGAATTCCAGTTCAGGACCTGTCCTGTCCTCTGGGACATTAGTTCTTCCTGGTTTCTCCCTGCTTCTAAAAGGGATGTACTCAACTGCATCATTTTTTTTCTGCTCTGATGCCAGCTCTGATGGAAGACACTCAAAGCTGTGGGATGCTCTCCCTGAGCACATAACCTAGCTGAGATGACAGGTGCACTTACAGTAGCATTTTATTTAGGATAAGGAGAGAATTTCTGAAGCAAATCTCCCCAGGTCCCTTTCTTACTCTGGTGTGGTTCAGGTTGCAGAGTCACCTCAGGGCTCATGACCTGGATGATTTTTAGAGAAAACTAAATCAGAAGATGTGCTGCAGGAGCACAGCTTGGTGGACTTCAACCACAAGGAGCATTCTCAACCACAATCAATCCAAAAGAGAACCATGGAAAATGCAGAGCGGATGCCTGCCTGTGCAAGGACAAGCCCTTTTTTGGTCATATCACCTCCCAGATTTGCTTCTATCTACACAGCTCATCCATTCATACATATCCTGAACTAACTAGTTATCATCTTCCTCATCCCAACTGGTGAAGCTGGGCATGGCAGATGACATCCCAACTGGTGAAGCCATTGAGAAGGGCAGTCTCACTAGTACGCTGACACAGAAGAGTAAACAAAATTTAGTCTGCTTCATCACTCCTCCATACTGAATATCATGATAACATACAATGTCAGTGGCTTAGATAAAGGGCAGAGTATAATAAGATAAAGAGGCGTGTCACTACATATTCCAAATATACATTATATAATACTGCAGAACAGCTCTGTTATCCTTTTCCCTTTTATGTTTCTGATAGGTCATAAATTCAAGGGTTTATAAAAAAGTATTCCTAGCATATTACATGAAGAGACATGTATCATTCTCAAGAGTCCTAAAATACGCTGAAAGAGGCAAATAAGCATTTTTTGTTATTTTCTTATTGAGAAAGAACGATGCTGATTTGCAACTCTATCCCGCAAGAATCCCTGTTAATTCTGATCATATAAGTTCAAAACAATTACTTAACTAATACTGCAAGGTCATTCAAATCCCTTCAGTTGAGTTTGTTTCCTCATCCTTGGGGAGGAAAAGTGCTGCTTTCGAAGGAATAGCTCCTTGTCTGTCACATCACTGAATCTACTCCTCATTATGATTGCTATTCCCAATCTCACTATGTCGTGTCAATATGCCAGTCCCTCAAGCACAGTGTTAACTTGTTTGAGAAATCACCTTCGCCTCCAAATTTCCATTTATCTGTCTCTGTTCGATTTTTTTTTAAATTAACACACGTGTGTTCTGGGCTCTCTGATCCTCAAAAACTGCTTCTGTTGAGCTCTTCTCATCATCCTACCTTGCTAGGGTTATATCACAGTTTTGACACACATGCTTGAATTAAATAGAAACTGACAGTGTTGAGGCATTTTAAGTGCTCAGCTATAAAGGATTCATGCAATTATCTTTTGTCGGAATTCATTTTGTCAGTCTTGAATAGTGCTAATATCTTTAGAAACTCTGAAGATGAATAAATGAGAAAAATGCCACTAAGAGCATTCTCCAACTAGAAGAGCATTTTGGGGGCAGGAGAAATTATAGTCAGGAAAAAACTGACTCAAGGACAAGGGCGAGCCTTGAAAAAATCAACAGTAGAGCCACTGAATATGAATACTGCTGTGGTTTTTTTTTTAGGAATTAAGCAGTTATTAGTTGTCCACAGCTTTTTACATGTGTAAGTGGATAAAACTTTTCTAGCTGCATGGATAGCTCAAGCAGCTTAGGCAGGATATGTACATCTTAAAAGTTTTATCACAAACTGTTGAACCATTCCCAGGAATTCCCAGGAAAAAAAAGCAATTTTACTAATTACACGAACACATAACCATTCTTTGGAAAACCTCTTTGGTGCCGCATTGTGATGTGTTCACTGGGATATTACTGGGTCTGGAATATCTCTGGAACCAATCTCTCTGAAGATCTCAGGAAATATGGTAATGAGCGTATTTCTCCAAAATTATCATTGGAGATGTTCAGATATTTTGTCAGAGACTTGTTCTGGAGGGAACTGTGTCTTAATATCTTTGCATATTTTGATAGACTAAAATTTCACAAACTGCTTATTTTTGTGTGTACGTGTGTGAATATAGTCCTTATTTTGGCAAAATTTTATCTTTGGTGTCCAACAACTATCAGTAATTTCATTCAATTTTTCATGCTGGCCAGAAAGAAGAAGAAAAGTAGGAATGTCCCTAGTGAGACTGATTTTTTTCTAGATTTCAAAATATTTTATTTGAAGACTTTAGTACAATGCTGAAATAAAGGCAATTAAAAGTAGTGTATCATTAAAAACAATATTTTTATATGATCCAATCCAATTCAAAAAAAAAAAAAAACTTCCTTATTTTTCAGAATGTTTTAACTTTTCAGCAAGCACCAGTTCTTATCCAACAGTTATTTTTCTATTTATCTTCCAAGTGTTTTCTGTCATTCCATTTCTTTGGGAATGTAGGGACTGTGTGTGAATACAGAGACTGTGACTTGCTAAGGTTAAGCACTGTTTCTGTTATGTATAGTAGAATGCTCTATCTCATCCCCTAAATGGTCAAACGGTATTTTTGCCTCTACTTTTTATAGAGCCAGAAATTCTTCCTCTGTGAGAATGAATATACTGACATCTGTTGACTGTAGTGGACACAATATTTTTCAGCCAACTCACAAAGCTCTTTGTTTTGCTGAAGGGGTTAAGGCATGAGGATTGAAAGGCAAAGAACCACAACTATTATTCAGCATGTGGAGGTACCTTAATAGGGAATATGCATATCTTTCGAGTATCCAGTTTGTGCCCACAAAGCCTATTAAAATGACATTAATGAGCTACTTACTCATTACTTTACTTCCTTAAAATACTTCCTATTCCAAAACTTCAGCATAATCTGAGGTTTTGGTGACTCTACCAAACTCTCACATAGGGCCAAAAAGCTTAATGGAAGAAAATGTTAAATCTGTCTAACATGAAGGCAGAGGTATTTTTCAAAACCAAGAATAGCAAAATATCCCAAAAAATCATCTCTATTCATTGAATAGAACTGTTAATGTGAGAAACAGCTCCAAGACCACCTTCTTTTTTGTGTCCCATTGAATAGTACTTCATCCAGTCCTGTTAAAGGAGAAACACGTTGGCCAGGGTGGGATATCCATACACCACAGAGAGAAAGTAAGTGGCTTGTTAAAGAACTTGAGGGAATGCTGAAAACATTTTCTGGACATTCATCATCACTGCTGGGGCTTCAGGGGAAAAAAAAAAACCAACACTGTCCTTTCTACCATTTTGCCTGAACTTCTGCGGATATAGGGTCTCATCCTAAACACCCACATCAATGAGTATGCTTCAGGGGGCTGTGGTATGGGTCCTACAGACTTCCCTCAAGTGAGTTGCCAAAAGTTGGTCTCTCTAATTAGATGCAAATGCAATATAGTCACTGGTCCCATTTTCCAGATTGAGTGAATATCTTCCATGTCTCAGACATATGATTGGCACACCTTGGACCTAAATACTAAACTGGAAGGTAAGCAACAATCTTTACTCTGGGTACAGTAAATAGCTGGCAAGCAAGAAGCCCACTGTAGTCTGGGGTCTGAGGCGACCACAGCTCTTTTTTGCAGGAATAGACAGTTGATGTGTTTAGGGACTGCTGCAAAACAACACTGTTTTTGATTAAAAAATCAAGAAGAGGTGCTTTAGAGATCAAAGGGAAAAATGAATAATGAGAGAGAGTAAATCTGGAGAGAAATAAACTTGAAAAAGTGTAGAAAGGTCATACTGTGGACTTCGGAAGACTGATCTCATAGGTCTTTCACAAATAAAATGCTATAGACTACAGATTTGCACCTGTAGAACCAACTCTTTGAACCAACTCTGGAAAAAAAATCTAGTGCATACATTCAGGGATTTTCTTTAGAACTGGCATTTTAAATGACATAACATCATTTTGTTTGACAGCTTAGTAATAAATATGATTTAGACAGCAAGCAAAAACAAAGGTTGTTGTAAATTAGAGACTTAAAAAAAAGAATTGACATAACTTTGTTATAATTGCATCTGAACATTTCTGTTTTCATCACAAACAGCTTCACAAAATGCTTTCATTTGTCTTTCAATTTACTGTGTTTAAACCCAGTACTTCATTCAAAAAGGAGAACTGAACAATATGTATTTTTCTGTCTGGATTCCTACAAGAACTGTCACATTCATAGCTTTCAGGAAGTTCATGAAAGCATCCAATAGCTACCAGACTATCACTTTACAAGTAAGCTTTTGGACATCAAATATTGATATTGTAAGGAAAGATAAAGAATAATCTTACTTAGCATGACTTTCTTAGGTTAGGCTTGAATTACAGGTGGCCTAAGAAAATTTATTCTGCCTCTTGCTCCATTAGCTGGTACACTTAACAAAGATTAGGTAAACCAGACATACCCTCCTAATCATGAACAAGACATGAATGTGGCTGCACATTTCTTCTGGTATTTTCAACGGTACTTCCTTTGAGGTTACTAATGTTATCTAGGTCCATCAGGCTTGGCATCAGGAATGCCAAAGTGATGTGCAGTAACTATGTCCTTACTGTACTATGTTCTAACCTCAAGATCTGTGGAATGGTGCAAATGCAGATGGCTCACTTATCACTTCTAATGGCAATAAAACAGAGGGAGTCTCTTTTTTCACAGAGCTTGCTCTAGCCAACACCTCTGGGTGGGTACTTAGGATATCCATGAAGGCCAAAAATGAGAATTTCTATATCAGAGAAGGACACTTAGACAATAATTTGTTTTGAGCAAAACGAGGTAGCATAATAACTGCTGTTACCCAAACATGTGTCTGTGTTATCACAGAAGTTTTGAAAAGAAATTCCTTAAAGAAATTCAGAAACCAGAAATCAGAATCTGGTGAGACATGGTCCCAGTCAGATGTTTTGCTGAAAATACGTCAGATACCTACACCAGTAGGTTCTAGAGAGTCATGTTCTGAGCCTAACTGATTTTTAATGCCCTTTAAAAATGGTCCTATATCACAATATAAAGCTCTTCTCCTTTGACACTAATAGCACATTGGACCCATCTACAGAGGAAAATCAGTGTGTAACAACCTCTCACATGAGTGCTGTTCTCTACTCTACACTAATTTATCACATGCACTTCGACAGTGCACTATGAGTTCCTCCAGTCTTGACTAGGTGATTACACTCATTTTCACAGGGAATTAATGTGCAGTGGCTGGCATGCTAAAAAATGTCTTTTTAGTTTACTGGACATGAACTCCCTGAGCAGAGGAAAACCATGGGTTCATTTGTCGCTTCATGCTATCACTGCCAAATCTGAGGCTTGAGCCAAATAGCTACCTGAAGATGGAATATACCATCTCAGAAGTTAGCAATCTCTTGCAACTGACCACAGAATAGACACACAGTTTAGGAACAATTGACTTTGCTTGAGGACCAAAGTTTTAGGTAAAGACTAGTGAGATAAAACTACTTTTAATTGACCACTGGCCGAGCATTTCAGTTACATATAAAGTTTTTAATAGCTGTCACAAGAATGGATAACATAAAGGTTTGCACATGCGTAAAGATCTGTTCACAGAAAAGCAAAACTACTGTTCTTAAGCTTGTTTATTATTTCAGCCTATATAATGTAACATTTAAACTGAATGAATTCACAGACTGGAATGCACCTGAACTCACAGGAAGGGCCCACTTGTATGTTGAAATTGCAGGATTTGATCATAAAGCAGCAAAAAAATCAAGCAAGGAAGAAGATAAGTAAACCCAAATATTTCAAGGACAGCAATTTAAAATCAATAATCAATAATAATGTCCACTGTTCCACATCTGATCTTCAGCTATTTCTGTCAACCTGTCAGTGCTGCCTATCTCTGCTGCAAGACAGAGCTTGAGACCTTTTTGTGCAGTTCCCATCCTATGGCACTGCAGGTAGCACAAAATAGGATACGGGTTAGCCAGCTGTTCTCGTGAAGTATAACAAACTTACAGAATATGTGGGGTTGGGAGGGACCATTGGAGATTCCTTAGTCTCCTACTGAGGCTGGGTCAGCTACAGCAGATTGCTAAAGACCATGTCCTATCCAGGTTTAAATATCTCCAAGGATGAAGATTCCACAATATCTCTAGGCAGCATATTCTGTCGTCCTACCTTGAAAAAAAAAGGGGGGGGGAGGGGGTTATATTCAAATGGAATTCACTGTGGAATTCAATTTGTTCCAACTGCCTCTGTATTTGTAGCCCAAGTATTTGTAAAGACAAGGCCACGTGGTGTAAAGTCTCTGTCCTTACACTTTTTTAGCTTAGTTCAAGTTTCTTTACCCACCATTCAAGCAGAGGTAGCCCTAGATACAGCCTTGTATGTCAGTCCTTCTATTTTCATATAGAGTCCCAGGACAGCTGGTGTTGGAAGTAGCCTCTGGAAATGATCTGGTCTAAGTTCCCCATTTAAGCAGGATCAACTGTAACACACTGAGCAAAACTGTGTCCCTATCTAGTCTGAATATCTCCAAAGATGAAAATTTGTCAACAAGAAATCTCAGGGATACAGAGAACTGGACAACATTTTCCAGGGTTCAGTTGCCCTCACAATGAGTGTTTTCTTCTGTTCAGATGGCAGTCCATGTGTTTCAGTTTGTTCCCATCATTGGACACCTTGAAAAGAAGTCTGACCTTCTCTCTTTAGACTCTTTCATCAAATATTTATAAACATTGGTCATATGCTCCTTCTGCTACTTCTTTTCTCTAAGCTAAACAGACACAACTCTCTCAGGCTTTCTGCATTTTTCAGGTGCTTCACAGCTGTGTACTGGTGCATGGACTTATTCCTTCCCAGGTGTAAGACTCTGCACTGAACTTGAACATGAGCATCTTGGCACTTTTCTCCAGTCTCTCAAGTTCTGTCTGAATGGTGCTACAATTATTTGGTGTACAAACCACTCATCCCATTTTTCTATCATTCCTATTCTTGCTGTCCCATTGTCTAGGTCATTATAGAAGAAGTCTTATTTTATTGGCCCCAGTATTGACCTCTGGGGTATTCCACCAGTCTCCAAGTGGACTTTCCATCATTGTATACAATCCTTTGATTTCAACAGCTCAGACAGTTTTCAGCCCACTCTACTGTCCATTTATATAGGCCATATTTCATCAGCTTATACATGAGAATGCTATGGGAAAGAGTGTTGAACGTCTTACTGAGCTTCACATAAGCATCATCTTGTGTTCTGTCCTTATCTACCAAGACTGTCATCTCATTGCAGAAAGCTGAAGGCTAGTCTTATTCCTGAAGGCCAGTCTTCAAAAAGAATGAGGCAAAGAAGGCATTCAGTACCTTAGCCTCTTCTGCATTCCTTGTATCCTGGTCCCCATTCCTATTCATCAACAGGCCTTCATTTTCCCTAGTCTTTCCTTTTCTGTTGATGTATTTGAGAAGTCCTTCTTGTTGCCCTTCATGTACCTCATCTGAGCTCACAGCAAGTAGTAAACTCCATAGTTACTCTGTAGCCTCTATTACCCTCTGTAGCCTACAGAAGCTAGCTGTCAGATGAGGCCTGTTTACCCCACAACATTGTGTCTCCCATTGTTATATGTGTCACCTTCCCCCAGAGGCTGCAGCTGAGCTTAACCTGAAACACTGAGGTGTTATATTGGACAGAGCTCTCAGCCTCTCTTCTGCTATGAAGGCACTGATCTGTTCTGTACTTGCAAATATTAATATGCATGAGCGGGTGCTCTCCTGGCTTAAGAAGTTAGAATCTACAGTCATCATTGTCCCAAGAAGCTCCACTACCCATCCTCAGAGGCACAGACTCTGTGGTATGTACTTCAATGCCACTGGAGATTTGGCATCTAGAAGCTGCAGGATCTTGGAGGAGATTTTCATGGAACGAGTGGTGGGGAGGGTGAGTGACAAAATGCACTTCACTCATATGAAAGAAATAATTACAGGATTTATTAATATGGACAATGATTTCACAAGATTCTATGGCAAGGTTGCTTATTATTTACTGCATGGAGGTTTAAGATAATACACAATTATCTTGGATACCCTCTCATTGAATCACAAGGTTCAGGTTGGACCCCTTGCTTTCCAAGCTCCTTCTGAGAGGAGTGTGGGTGCGGCTGGCTCCAATCCTAGTCCCAGACCTGGTCAACAGTTTATGACTAAGGGATTTTGTGCACAGTTACAAAGAAAAGTTTAAGGAGAGTGCGCTGTATTCACTTACTACAAATCTGTTGTGGAAAGGCATCTCTCAACCTCAAGGAGTAACCTTTAGATGCATCCCTGCTCAAGAGGAGATCTTGATGCGCAGCACATTACCATGCTAGGAGAGCCCAAGGGGCTTTGGCCTGTTCATGTATTTATGGAATTAGATGATTGACTTTTAGTCATTTTTTTTTCATTTCAAAGGACCTTGTCTAGTGTACTAGCCTTATCTCCCCATCGGGATGCAGCCATCAGGACTGTTATGTTGATGTGTGAGTGGGAGAACTCAGTGACAGGACAAGGGGAAATGGGTATAAGTTGAAACACAGGAAGTTCCATCTCCACATGAGGAGGAACTTCTTTACTGTGAGGGTGACAGAGCAGTGGAACAGGCTGCCCAGGGAGGTGGTGGAGTCTCCTTCTCTGGAGGTCTTCAAAACCCGCCTGGATGCCGCCCTGTGCCACGTGCTCTAGGTGACCCTGCTTGAGCAGGAAGGTTGGACTAGATGATCTCTAGGGGTCCCTTCCAACCTTAAACATTCTGTGATTCTGTGTGTGATTCTGAGAAGAAATCAGAATGCCTACCAGGTTTAGGTAAATCGCTGGTGGTTAACAACTGAATAGGGCTGAATGTACAGGTCAGATTCATCTGGGAAAGGAGCATATCCGTCACACTCCACCCCAATTTCTTAGATCTCTTGGATGGACCTTTCCTCAGGATGTTCTGTTCCTACAGCTACTCTTTGCTCACACAGGACACTACAAGAGCTGAGGAAGGTGATGGTTGCTGCATTCGGATTCCCAAATGTAAGGGGAAGACAGAAGCACTGGGAAATTTCTGCATTTCCTGTTTCCATGGCAGGAACACTGAGACTCACACAAACCCATTCTATCCGATAGGTGGAGAAGAAAAAGGGGAAGGCAGGTTCAAGCTGTGGATCAGCTGTGATCTCACACCTTCATTTCACCACCAGCTAATATGCTATACAGTCTTGCTCCCTAGTAATTTCTATTTGATTTCCTCCTTTACTTTTATGTTTGATATCCTCACTTATTTCTTCCTCAGGTCACCCTGGCCTCCTTCCACTCTCCTTTCCTTCTTCTTCATCTCTCCCTATTCCTTTTTGTTTGCTGACATCTCCTATTCCTTTCTCTTTGTTACTGGCTTCTGGAGCTGCTGTATCTCTGATATCTGTGGCATCAAATACAGCAATATCTCACACTAGGAGCCAGAACCCACATGCAAGAAGCACTGGGGCAAGGGCTGGGAAGCTGCTGGATATTAGATGAAGAAAGGAAAAATTCTAAAGAGCCTGAGGAACATCAGCATATAGAACACTGGAAAAAAAGACTGTATAGCAGACAGTTTACGTGAACCAGGCAGTGCTGCCTCCTGCATTCCTCCACTTAACTGCTGTTTTTAGAGCATTACTTTTGCAAGCCCAAAAAAAAATAATCTGTTTTTTTCTATTTGGTAACACAAGTAATGGTGCTTTCCATTTTTTTTTTTCAGATCTTTCAAGAGCTTGGGAATGAGTTTTCCATCAGAAACTGCAGTTTTTGCAGCATAAAAATATACAACAGAGATAGTCTGTTATAACCAAACTTGTCAACAAGAACTGAACAGAATCAGTTGAAGTTACTGCCTTCAAAAGAAGTAGAAATAATTTGTTATCATTTCCTCAGTTTCATTCATTTTGTTTATATCTTGTTGTTTTGTTCAATTACTTATCATGGTATATTGCAATGTTTTCCACATTAAAAAAGATCCATAAATGAAGAAAGCAGACAGCATATCACAACAAAATACACTTGTTATACAGCTAAAAACTTGATAATAAAACTTGCGAAAAAAAAACCCTGCAGGCTGATCAGACAGTTTTTAAACACAAGTAAACATTACAATTGGCTACTTAATCTAGGCAATCCATGGTAAAACATCTGCTATCCTCCTCTTTTTCAATATTCCTTCTCTGCTATCAGAACTTCAATTTCTGATTGCAAAGCTAGGGTGGAGGCAGTGCCTACTGCATGCATGATATTTCCTGCAAATACTAGATCATGGCAAACAGCTATGCAACCATAAATAAACAAACAAACAAACAAACAAATAAATAAATAAATAAATGAAACTCTGCAGAATTGGAACAGGAATAGAGTTTGAAACCAAAGCTTTCAAGTCCACAGCTGGAAGTCTTGCCACTACACAAAGGTAATAAACTAGTGTGAACGAGCACTGCCTTTGACATAGCCATGTTCACAAACTATGTCTGATACAAGCCCCTCTGCTCCGCTTCTGAGTTCCATCACATTAAACTCACTCCATGTAACCATGGCAACACATGTTAAAAACACACTCCCTGATGGGAAGTGGCTCCTTCTCAGGTATGCTCAGGTATGCCTCCAGGCCTCTGGCAAGGGCCAGCACCAGCAGACTCCATCAAAGTATTCGAACCATCCATGACTTGGATAATAAGCCCACTTTATTTTATTTATAATGAACTGGTGGGGCAGGAAGACCTCACACTGGACCTGTCAAGAAGCAGAGGAACATCTGGGTTACCGACAGTATTTCACTTTCTTGCATCTACCAAACACCAACTTGAGAACTGTAAAAAAGTCACAGATATGTTAAAGAAAAGGACAGACTCTTCAATCAATCATCTAGATTTTAGATAAATACTGCATGGCATCATTAGCTGCAAGGAGAGTGCACTGACACAGTACAGCTGCCAGTCATTCAATATCCACTTTTCTGATCCACAAAACCTTCTTCAGCAGCTCCTAAAAGTAAGCAGAGACCTTCTGCCACAGTTAAGTGTTGCCCTCACATGCAATATCTTGCCATCTCCTTTGCTCTTTTAGCAGCTAGCTTTTTTTTTAAGATGTCTTGTACAGTCACTACTTTCCTGTAATATCTACTCCCCTCTGAAACCTGAGCAAGATGAAGATTTCCTCAGAGCACAGATCAGAGTCTTTGTGGACATGGTGATAGAGGCAAGACAATTATCTCACAAGACATTGGTTTTAAAATGAAAAAAAGGAATGTTCTTGGCAGCATGAGAGCAAGAATGGGGGAGGGAGTGGAAAGAAAGCATGAAATCCATCAAACCCATATTTGTCTCATTAAAAGTACTTCTAATTTATAATGCCTTGGAAAGTAGTTGTCATCCAGCTGTGCAGCCATCACAATGTTTCCTCTCACTTTTTTTTTTAAGCTCCTCTCCACCACTTCACTGGGACTGCCATCAATTTCTTCTCATCATCGGCAGTTACAGTAAATGGATTCATTTGTGGGCAATGGGAGCTGAAAGACAAAGGTGACAATATAATTAAGGTTTTTAATTCTATGCCTGAACAGTTAAGTCCAGAACTCATCATAATTAGCTGACTGTGATAAAAGACCTTTAGTCGCTATTTTGACTTTGTTTCCTATAATTGTTCGTTTTGTCCAGCCACATTTGTCCTTTAATCTGAATCATTGCTTGATGACACCCTACCTCTCTATTTATTCCCTTGAACTATCAAAAATGGATTAGTATTGCAGTAATGTGTAAATGGTGAATATAGACACCACACTGTGTCCCTGGTCACATACCACTCATATGGTACACTATCAGAGAAGCTGATTGAATCATTTGAGAAAGTGAGAGATGGTTGGATGGAGTAGAAGACTTTGTGTGCATTTGATACCTAAACAAATTGACATCTAAATGTCAATTTGACATTTAAATGTCTAATTTGACATCTAAAACAAACAAAACATTATTTTCAGTGTAGTTGGTGTATGTATGCTTAGCGTGTGGCCTTTCTCTGCATTCAATACTCAATGACTAATAGGAGTATCATAAGAATATCAATTTCTAAGCGCATATCAGAAATATTTTCTCAATATTTAATGAAAGGACATGGAAATGACAGTCAATCTCCATGTTGTTTTATCCTCTTTGCATACCATACTTCCTAGGCTATCCTACTAGGTGAACAAAATAACTTTATCAACGGTGATGTAATCAGAAGACTGTCAAGATTAGGAGGTCACAGCTGCCAAAACTCCCTAAAAAGATCTTCTAAGTGAAAAATAAAATTAAAAAAAAAAAGCAAAACAAAAACAAATAGACAAATGTCTGTATTTATAACTGAACAGTGAAAATATCTCAGGGCCTGCATCCTGCTCCCTGCTTACACCTCTTATACCTCTAACACCTCCTAATTCTTTCATCAGAAAACTTTCAAGTATATATTGTATCTTATAGAATCAGACTTCAAAGGGTACCATCTCAACTTTTAATTAGAATAAATAAATCTAAAGAATCATAAATCCAGCAAGTATAAACAAGACCTTACTTAAAGTACATTTAGACAAAACTTGACAGGTATAATCAAGTCAAAGTAGGTATGTGTGTTTGAGTCAAAGGATGAGAACAAGAAGCTGGTATCAGACAGCAAGTATAAGCACTAACTAATATATTTGAAAAGTTTCAGCATGAGTAAATCAACAGTAGAATGGCAAGAAGTGATTCATTCCAAATAGTTGTAAGAAACACTGGAAAAATATTACGCAACACTGACTTAGCATATAACTTAGCATAAAACTTAGCACAATGTATAAATACCTAATGGGTGAATGTAGGGAGAAAAAGGCCAAACTCTTCTCAGTGGTGGCCAGTGACAGGACAAGGGGCAGTGGGTATAAGTTGAAACACAGGAAGTTCCATCTGCGTGTGAGGAAGAACTTCACTGTGAGGGTGACAAAGCCTTGGAACAGGCTGCCCAGGGAGGTTGCAGAGTCTCCTTCTCTAGATGACTTCCAAACCCACCTGGATGCCACCCTGTGCCACATGCTCTAGGTGTCCCTGCTTGAGCAGAAGGGTTAGACTAGATGATCTCTAGAGGTCCCTTCCAACCTTAACCATTCTGTGATTCTGTGATATTTGAGGCCACATCTAGAGTACTGTGTCCAGTTCTGGCCTCCCTTGTACAAGAGAGATGTGGAGCTACTGGAGAGAGTCCAGCACAGCGCTACAAGGATGATCAGGGGTCTGGAACATCTGTCCTCTGAGGAAAAGGCTGAGAGAGATGGGCCTGTTCAGCGTGAAGAAGAGAAGGCTGAGAAGAGATCTGATAAGTGTGCATACCTCAAGGGAGAGAGTGAGGAGGATGGGAGCAGTCTCTTTTCAGAGGTGACCACTGATAGAACTACAGGAAATGGCCACAAATTGAAGCATCAAAAGTTGTGAGGGTAACAGAGCACTGGAACAGGTTGCCAAAAGAGGTTGTGGAATCTACTTCTCTGGAGATCTTCAAAACCTGCTTGGACGCAATCTTGTGCCATGTGCTCTAGGTGACCCAGCAGGCGCAGAGGGTTTGGACTAGATGATCTCTTAAGCTCCCTTCCAACCTATATGATTCTATGATTCTATGATTCCATGGTATGCATTAAATAGAATTTAACGCATTATGACCTTTTGCTGAGCAGTATTTTTGTTCCCCTTGGAAGTAAAGATATTTGGGAGGTAGAGAGAAGAGCTTTTATTATTATGCAAAACTACAGAATATATTTTGGAAATAGTATTTATTTTTGGAAAGTATTGCATTAGTGCAATATTGTATTAGTGCTTAAAATGGCCATCTATATATATCAACATTCGGCACATACATGCACTTTAGTGAAGTTATAGTTGGTTTAACTATATTGACAATTTCTGTGTAGAGAGCACCACAGCTTCCAAACACATTTAAATCACAAGAGTTTGGGGAGTCTGCCTGGGTACAAGTTATGAGTTCTGACAGACCTCATGTCCTCTGTGTATAACTTCTTACTGTTGCATAGTGAATCAGGTATTCATTAAGATGATTAGGTCTGGATTATCACAAACAGGCCTGCAACAGCAACAGGACAGCTTGGCTTGTAGGAGGGAGTAATTTCACAGGTCATGTGCACTCTGCACAGGATTTTATACAGAACATACAATGATCTTCCTTTTCCCTTGGTGCTTTGTCTATTGAATATAGGAATATAGCATTGCTAAAGAATTGGAAGCATTTTTGATTTATACACAAGTTACACAAGATCAAAATCGGGAATTACTTTGGGAATTACTTTTTCTTGGTTGGAATAATGAATATGGTAAAAATTTTGTGAAAAATTTTGCTGTGCAAAAAGAAGAATGTCAATCCTCTAAACTGTAATCAGGAACCAGCATGAAGAAATGGCAGTTCTCTAGCTAAAACAGAGAACAAATGGAGAGACGATTATAAAGTGAAATGTTTTCTAGTCAAAGGTGCATTTGAACAACAAAAGAAAGCTCATTTTGAGAGTATTAACAGAAATCCTGATACCTGAGCAGCGTAATAGGAGCGGTTTGGGAGGAGAGGAAAGAAGACTCCACAGTGCAAAGTGACAACTCCAACAGTTGCTGGAGTAGGAGAAAAAAATAGGTGTCAACAGGAAAATAAGAATTTTCCTTAGCAAATTACTGATTAGCAGATGATACATTATATATCATTGTGAATACCAGAAATCTTGGGGTTTTGTCCTAAAACATCTGTTTTTATTATACATATAAGTTATGTGACTTTTTCACCATGGGAAAAAAAATCTCTCTCTGATGCTTTTTAATTTTTTTTTTATTTTAAATTACTTGCATGTTGAAATTTCCTTTGCTTAGAGCAAAAAGTATCTGGGCAAACGCTCTTGCCTGAAGTGAAAGATTTATTTTGGCCCACAGTCATGATATCCTTTTTTTTTTTTCCAGATTTCTTTCGCAGTTATCTGCGAGTTTCATTTATTTCCATTTGTTACGGCTGTTTAAAAGATGATACCACAAGACTTAGAGAGGGGATACTAAGTATACCTCACCCTCTTGACATGCTCCCTTGTACACACTAATAAAACAGTCAATCTTCTTTAGACTAAACAGCCCCAGCTCTCTCACCTTCTTTTCACAGAAGAAATGCTCCAGTCCCCTAATCATCTTTGTAGGCCTACCTGGACTCCCTACAGAAGTTCCATGTCCCTCCTGTAGTGGGGAGCCTCTCCAGATATGGCCTCACCAGGGCTGAATAGAGGGCAATGATCACATCCCTCTATCTGGTAGCAACACCAAATGTACAATTTGCTTTCTTGGCTGCAAGGACACATTGCTGGCTCATGGTCAACTTATTGTCTACCAGGACTCCCAGGTCATTCTCTGCAGAGCTGCTCTCCAAAAAGTCAACTCTCACCTATCTTAGTGTATGGGGTTACTCTTCCCCAGGTGCAAGACCCTGCACTTGCTCCTGTTGAACTTCTCCACCCATCTCTCCCTCCTGCCCAGGACTTTCTAAAGGGCAGCACAGACAGGTATACCAGTCACTCAGTCTCCTCAGCCAACATGCTGATGTTGTATTCTGTCCCTTCATCCAAGTCATTGATAAATAAAGTGAACAGGACTGGAACCAATACTGACCCCAGAAGGACACTGCTAGCTACAGGTCTCCAGTGTCTGCACTACTAATCACAAGCATCTGAGCTCCACCACTGAGCCAATTTTCAGTCCACCTCAATATTCACACTTTATGAGCTCATCCATAAGGATGTTATGGATCTGCTGAAGTCAAGGTAATTGCTCTCCCGTCATCTGCCTAGCCAGTCGTTCCATCATAGAAGGCTATCAAGTTGGTTAAGCATAATTTCCCATTGGTGAATCAATGCTGATATTTTCCTGTAAAGATGAATATTCTTAGAGTTTATCTGCAAGTTAAAACTGAGATCTGCTATTATTCCCATGCCCACTTTCCATAAACTTGCACATTCCAGAATCACTCTTCAGGTTCTCATTTTATGTGAGGTTTCCTGAAGAGCTTTAAGTTCAACTGTCCTTAGTTATGCACCAGTCTGTAGCTGTTAAGGTAACCCCAAACTTTTCATGATTTAATAATAACAGAACTGTTGAAGGCAGACTTGGATTTGGTCTTTCAGAATTGATGTGTTAGGAAAAAAAAAAAAAAAAGCAGCAGGTGCCTACAGTAGGGCATCTTGAGACAACTATGAGGGACAACAGAATCACATATTTAAAACCTTTTTGTGCTGTTCATACTATTGCCTGTTCTCCATCACATCACTCGAGTTATTTGTAGGCCCAGAGAAACTTAAGCTTTGTAGATTTACTGAGTTTTCTCACCTTTTCAAATCTCTTCCAAGGATGTCACAGTTGAACAACTGCTGGCTCCCAGTGAATTCTAGAGAGCTAGCGCTGACCTCATTCATCATAATGGAAGGATTCCACCTGCATCAGGGTGAATCCCTCTAGCGACCTGATAGCTGAGAGGCAATAGACACATCTTGCCATCACCTTGATTGCTCTTATTTTTGGATGCTGTAAGGTCAAAACGAATGCTCTATATTCCAGAAGTTTTCTATGCCTGTGTCTGTCCTTAGGTGACAGAACTTACTGCAGAGAAGGTTACTGGCCAATGTATCACCAGTTGTTTTTATCTTTCTGTTATGTTCTTGTTTTTAAGGAGATCTTCCCTGGAGTGGAAAAGAAATCAATTTGTTTGAATGCCTACAAAGTCACCAAAAGAAATGGCATTGTTTACACTTGGTACTTAAACACAGATGGCCAATATTTTCTCAATAGTTACTCTCTGAAGTCCATATTTTTATAACAACACAAGGATTTTTTAAATTAAGAAAACATATAAAACCAATTGATTTCTTTCCATTTTCTGACATGTTTTTAAAGCAGTCTGTAGATTCTAGGGACTCAACTTGTTTTAACATATTAGAATAATTTTGCTCAGCCCACTTTTAAAGAATAAAATCTTGGAAGCCAATTTTTTGCGAAGTGGGTATGTAATTAAACATTGCTGTTCTGTCTGCTCCTCAACTTTCAATCTCTGCTTCCACATTCAGCTCTCCACATCATAGTACTAAAGCCAGATCCATGGAAGTTTGCCACCGAACTCTTCCAAAAAGCATATTGGATGGAGTTTTAAAATATCCAAAGTTAAGCATTGACTTACTAAACTAAACTAGACTAGACTAGACTTACTAAACTTAGACCAAACACACTAAAACAAGGTGATATTGTTTTCATCCGATCTTCTTCACTTTAACAATCTTGCAGTAGATGCTAAAGGACAAGTGTTTTATTAAAAGACAAGACTATCCAAATTTATTATAAATGCACTATAAATTTATTATAAAGTGCACAGTTCATAGTTTAATTACTCCAAGGAGAGATGAAAAAATAGGTACAAATAGAAAAGCAGATGTTTTAGAAGAAGCATAAATAGAAGCACAACTGACTGATTTAAACTTTGCAGGCCTGTGATTTTTAATGTTTGGAATGATGAGAGTAAAAACCAAGCTGCAGCTGTAAACAACAGGTTTTCTAGTTAGCCATAATGTCCCCCAAAATTAAATTTTCACTTGATTACAATTAACCTTCAATTAAGCTTCATATGGACTGAAGTTGATTCTGTGACGTGTTGGTTTCCATTTCTCAGATACTTACACTTTTTTCGTTTACTTGCACTCTTTGTTTCTTAAGAGGGTAAGTGTGTTCAGTATATCTGGAAGGGAACAGTATGTGAAAATTATTTTTCCGGGTGCAGTGCAAACATTTCTGTGAGTCCAACAGTTTTCACAAAGCTGGTGTAGATGGGTCAGCATCTGCTGCCAGGTGCTGCACAAGGCTTGTCAGTATGCACCTACTTGGAGCGAGATGGAGAAAACACCACCTCCTGGGAGCTGCTTCTTTTCTTCTTTTTCGGCCCCAGATGGATCTTTTACCTTCTTTCCAAAGTTGGTGTTTCTTCTCCTTGCCTTCATGTTCATCCTGGTCCTTCACGTGGTGATGTCAGCATTGGTAAGAGAGCCTTGGCTTTCAGGCAGGTTTCTCTTACTCTTCAGTACCATCTACTGGGCGAACCTGGGTAAAGCACCAGCTTAGAAACTTCCCACCCGCAGCTCTCTGCTTGCCAGACCAGCACCACTAACTCTGAGCAGATCATCTGCATAAGACAAACCTGCCTTATAGCATCATCTGGAACATGCCAGCTATTGAGTGTGTCCCCAACTTACAAGGGGAAGGGAAAGGGTCATAGCTACCTTACAGACAGGAGGCTAAGGCCAGCAGTATTTTAAGACCTCGAAGTAGAGCCGTAAGAAGACAGCAACATGAGTGAACAGTTTGTGAGAGTCATAAACAAGTAAATTCCATAAGTAGTATTTCACTGATGGAGGGCAACATAGTACTTTTGCAACCTGAGAAGAAGGTATTGTAAACAGTGTCTAATGTACCTCCCTGACTGAGAAATGATGCATGGTTCTCACAGAATCTTTAAGGTTGGAAGGGACCTCTAGAGATCATCTAGTCCAACCTTCTTCCTCCAGCAGGGACATGTAGAGCATGGGGAACAGAGTGGCATCCAGGTTTGCCACAGATGGGCATCCTTCTCATTCCAGAGAAGAAGACTCCACAACCTGCCTGGGCAGCCTGTTCCACTGCTCTGTCACCCTCACAGGAAAGAAGTTCTTCCTCATGTGGAGATGGAACTTCCCGTGTTTCAACTTATACCCATTTCCCCCTGTCCTATCGCTGGCCACCAATGAGAAGAGCTTGGTCCCTTCTTCCCTGCATTCTCCCTTCATGAACTTATACATGCTAATCATCTCCCCTCGCAGCCTTCTTTTCTCCAGGCTAATCAGGCCCAACTCACTCAGTCTCTCCTCATACGAGAGATGTTCCAGTCCCTTAATCATCTTTGTCGCTCTCCGTTGGACCCTGTCTAGGAGCTCCATGTCCCTCTTATACTGGGGAGCCCAGAACTGCACACACTATTCCAGGTGCAGCCTTCAAGAGCTGAGTAGAGGGCCAGGATCATCTCCCTTGACCTGCTGGCAACACTCCTCCTGATGCAGCCAGGATCCCATTGGCCTTCTTGGCCACGAGGGCACACTGCTGACTCATGGTTAACTTGGTGTCAGCCAGAACTCCCAGATCCCTCTCCATGGAGCTGCTTTCCAGCAGGTC
>VZSG01000649.1:398395-422422 GCA_013398315.1 Nothoprocta pentlandii
AGACATTTAACTTTAACTTTAACTTTAAACATTTCATCATATTGGGAAATGATTCAAGTTCTAGCTTTAAAACACTGTAAAGCACAGAGGATTTGAACACAAAACAAATTTAACGAGCTTCATTTCACACCACAATAATGACAGATCAGATATAAAATACGGATTTGTGACTGTAGGTATGTGTAAATAAATACCTGTTACCTGGTCAGCAATTTGCATAAAAATAAAAAGTAATAAATTCAATGTGTAGAACTTAGAAGCTCTAAGTCACTGATAAGATAAGTCACTGTGCCTGCACAAAGGATGTCCTGGTTACTCAGAGTCAAAAAGTTAAGCCTTAAAACTAAAACCATGATAACACTGAAGTGGAATTTTCTCAGAAATGACCAGATATTAAGTGGATTTTGTTCTAAAAATATATATGTATAAATAAAAAAATAAATAAAGCCAACACCAAACAACTCCAAACTGTACAATGCTGTAAAATGTTATAGGGAGAGATGTCCTTGTTATTTTTCTTTTAAAGTGTTCTAGAACAGGGATATAATTATCTGGTAAATTCTATTGGTTATTATTTTCTATTAGTTCCATGGGACATTTCTATTATGGAAGGTCACTTTTCTCCAGCTACTGTATTGCATTTTGTATAACAAAGTAGTCATAGAGTATGACATTTGGTTATCTGCAAAATAAATTATGATTCTTGTCCTGGAAGAGCAGCTAAAAATAGGTAAGAGAGAGCAGAGAGTTATCTTGCAGCATATGCCATACCTAAATGCACTACAAAATCTCCTACTTTATAGGACATGAGAGTCTTAACACTACTGCATATTGCTAGTACCTTGTGACTTGCTTGTGCGTGTTTTGGAAAGGATTTATCTCATGACACTGTCATGGATCCTGGGTTAATAAACATCAGATTATACATACTAGAAGACCTTTTTCTGACTGTTTCTTGGACACAAATGAAAGATGAGTGATTAGGCAACACAAAATTCTCAGATTTATTTTGATGAAAATTGACATTTTTCTGGCAGTTCCCCTGCAGGGCTCATTTGCGATCTTATGAAGCAACTCCTTACAACTCATGTTGTTATAATATTGCGCTATGTAAGTTCTACAGATGCACCAAAGTAAGAAATGTTTACATATGAATTGTTTGCCACAGAGCTAAATTTCATTCTCAAAGCCCATATTAATTTGTGCAGATCCAGTGTGAAGCTCTATAAATCTTACTGTTGCAGAATTAAACAGATACCAGGGCTTTGCAATTCTTGCTTCCAAGAGAAACATTTTAAATTATTTTTCCTTAATAGGCAGATAATTGCAGAACTTCCCCTGACACCTACTTCAATCTTTCTGCCTAGAAAGAGCCTGATAATTAAATACAAAACCCAGCAGCTTCCAAGCAAGCCTAAATGGGATGTTTTCTAAGCAGGGCTATCAGATCTCTCATTATTTTGCACAAGTTGCTGCCCTTGCTTAGAGTTCTTCAGATTTGTTTTCCTACTGAGAAGCTTTTAGGTCTAGATAGGTTTTATGCCACTGCTGTTGAGTCCACATCATTTGTTGCTGGTTACACAATATTATCTTGCTGCACACAGAAGATACTAATTTCTGACTTATTACAGAGGCATAAAAACTTGCATTAATAGCTAAAAGTAAAGTATTAAAACTGTACTTCACACAGAGCTGATTGATAGCTTCCATTACATTCCATTAGATATTTTATACTTGCTAAATGAAGAGCAGCCAACTTTGTCAAGTATTTTTAGTTTCCTCTGGTCTTATTGGCCCAATCTATTCTCAGGGTTGTCCTGTAAATGGCCACATATGGCTTTGTGTCTGTAGGAGTGATGACCGTACAGCTGGCTTTCATTGCCCACCAATTTACTGGAGCCCCCTTTATTGTGAGCCTGACAGCACCAGGGAGCTTTGTAGATCTAACAAAATGTATCTATTTTCTAATTGTCTATTTATCACTTTCCAGGGATTTGTGGGCCTCTCATCTGAAAGCAAAGGGAGGACGGCCTTGAACAATGAACCTTGTCAGGGCACTTGCTCACTTTAAATTAGAGTCTCGTTGCTAAATAACTAATTTAGTCTTGCTATCAGACTGAAAAAGTGGGTATTCAGTGTAAAGTGCCAACTGGGGAATTGATTATGTCTTCTCTTAGTGTGCATGATAAAAGTGCCAGACCTGACTATTCCTGAAGGCTCTAGGTAGCTCCCTGGAGGCAGGCAGCTTTTCATCATGGAGAATTAGCATTGGATCTACTGAACAGATCTCTCAGTATGGCAGATGAATCCCAAAGAGCCACAAAGCCACAAAATAACTTTCTGTCAACATGCTCATTGTATGGGTTCTTTCTTTCCTCACAGAGAGTATAGTGGGCTCTGTTTTTTTGTTTGTATGTTTATTTATTGAGAGATTGCAGTGACAATTACAAAAGGCAATTGCCACTGCCTCCTTTGGTCTGGAGATACAAAGGAGTACGGAAGCGGCTGGAACAGAGCGCTCAAATATCCCTCGGAAAAGGGATCTAAAAGGGATGCAGATTGTTTTCAGTGACACCTGATTGAACCGTTAAGCAGAGCTCTAGCAACTTGCTCAGTTTCTTTATCCACTCTGAGATCTGATCTCTAAGCAAGACCTGACAAATCCACCTCAACAACTTTAGATAAAATTAAAAAAAATACTCTATACCCAGACTGACTTAGCAGAATCAATCCTCTTGTCATAATCCAGAAATGCTGGACCATATTTTTCACCATGAGTTGGTTTGTATGGATGTTAAGATTAAACACTCAAGTGACCATTACAATATGATTTGAGCACTGTAAAGATTTTTTGTGATTGTAGCATATATCTGGATTAGCTGCAGAGCTAATGAAATGCTGTTTTTATCTTCTAACCTACACTCCCTTGGGTCTTCTTATAAGAGTTGCTCTGTGTCAGTGACTTGTCTCTGCTTTGAGGGAGAATAACAAACAGGATAGATGTAGGTGGAAACTCTACATTGGGAGCTCCAGTGTTTTTTAACTGACAGGGAACACATCAACAAAAAATTGTATAAGGCAAGAGAAGCACAGTGTATTCATTTTCAAGATAATATTAGTGACTTTTTTTAATGTTGGAAAAAACACACAAAAAATATGCTTTTGGGATGCTGTAATTTTCTACCATGTGTCCCTTTCTCATTCAACCTTAGTTGCCATCTTTTTACCTCTGCAAGTTTGGAAATAACCTGTAAATTCGCTGCTGAGGACTATTGTACAAGGGCACAAAGGCATGAGAAGCCAGTAATGCATTATTGAACTATTTTTTTCAATGCACAAACACACACACACACAAACACTCTGAAATCTATCTGCCTTCTTAAAGAGAGGAAAAAGAGAGACAGAGTATTAAAGCTCAAAGCCAGATTTCCAGATTTTACCATAGATTGAGCTAGATAACGTTGCCAGAAACTCCTGGACTTAGAATATAATGAAAGAAGGAAAGTTAATTCAACATGGACCTAAGCTAACATGACAATAGCAGGAGAAACTTCAAGTCTTTTAAACTACCAGGGAGTGAAAGGACAATGTAAGGAACTCTCTCCGGTGATGATTGTTAAGTATACTTAAAAGGTAAAGTAGTGGCTTACCAGGGAAATTTCCTAAGGTCAAAATAACTAGATAAAGTTGCTAAATCAGCAAAACAGGACTCAGTGTTGAAAGAGTAGCTGGGCATGATTTCATTATTTGGGAAGAAGGAAAAAAGGGATTAGACAAAGTCAAGGCCTGAACCACGCGGCTCTTCTTGGTTCCCTGCCAGGCATCTGATCAGCATAGCCTAGAACAACACAATAGGCTGTGAATTGTGTAATAGACTTCCTGAGGTTAGCTTTATGAGGAGAGAGAGTACAGGAATGAATGGAGTAAGACTGATATGATAACCATGATTTGAGCAGAGATGTCAGAAATCAAACAAGGGTTCTTGATCTGAGGCCTTAACAAAGCTTCCATGTGTCACAACTACCAGCAAAAATATAGTTCATGATTCTGAATCAACTCCACATTGAGAATGAAGCTCTACTGGAACCACGCACACAAAATTATCACACACATTTATTGGTCCTATTCTGACTAAATAGGTGAGTCTTGCGCTCTTGTCCGTACAGAATTGGAGTAATCTTATGCATTTCTACGAGAAGAAAACACATACAAGAAGAAACGTGGATATTCATTTGTGTCAGTAGTGGTACTGAGAGGCTAAACTGACAGTGCTTTCTCCTTGAAAAAATATTAACACACAAACTGAGAAGGATATAGAAGACTTCACAAAGAGAATCTGTTTTTTGTTCTATGATACTCTAAACATTTTCTATTCATGGAGGACAGATGTAGAAACTGAGAATATCTGTCAACTGGATGAGCTAGAATCTTCTCAACTAGTTTACATAAACGAAGCATGCAGTATATTTTTGTTTTCTTTTTTCACAAGTTTCAATGAAATAGGGCACTATTCTTTCAACAATGGAATCTGCAATTAATGTCCTTATGTCAGTCAATACAAGGTGACTTCTACTAAAATGCCACAGATGCCTTTGAGTTGGAAAGAAACGGAAAAAAAAAAGGCAAAAAAATATTATTTGGCAAAAAAAATCAGTTTTTAACAAAAACCCAAGACACGAACAGGCTTCTTCACTGCAATCTGTGTACATCAGAGCCAACAGAACCAAAAAACTAAATAAATTCACACACACACACATAACAGGTTAGTTTCTGCAGTCATTTTTTTTTGTTGTTTGAACCTGTATTACAAATCTGCATGTTTCACTTACAGTAAAATGATGTGCTCACTGGGATTCAGACTACTAAAGGCAAGATACATCCTATAATACCCCTGTTTAAAATTATTTCCTGTTTCAGTCTGGCGGAAAGGTGATTTTACAGAGGAATAAACAAATCACAAAAGCTCTGGCATTTCTCGCAGACACATTAGTACATTATTGCTGGGCTGTTTGCTGATACCTTGTGCTGGATCTTTAGCTTAGGCCAGACCATGAAAATTTAAAAAGTAGCATGCAAGCCTGACATGTGGTGTAGTTGTAAAAGATATATGTTCCATCGTTGCTTAGTCAAGGTACAAGGTGGGCTTGGCAACTTGCCGTGATGGCACATGACAAAGGCACAGGTTACCAACTTGACACTCTTTGCTTGTTGTGCTCAGTCCACAACAAAATAGCAGTACATGAGATATCTAATTCCTAGTGAGAGGAGCGGTAGGCATTACTGTCGGCATACACATTTTCAAATGCACATCTGTGAAAACAAACTGCATCTTACTAATGAGACCTACTAAGGGATACCTCTTACTCTTAAAAAGACTTTTTAAGACCTCTTAAAAAAAAAGGGGACCTTTTATTTAAAAAAAACTCGCAGTTCTCCCTAAGTCTGCTCATATTCACTTCAAGCAGTTTGTGTTTGTTCAACTATAAAATAGTTCATTTTTGGCCCTTCAAGAATCCTTCTTTTCACCTGGCATTTTTATGTATTTAGCAAATAAAATCAGTCACCAGGTCTATCTCCAATATCTTATAGAAAATAGCAAAGTGACATATGCTGGTGATACAAAATGTGCTATTTTCATCTGTCCAGATTAGCTTGAATGGAATGGACTGGCAAAGTCTTTAGTGAATGAGAAAATGTTCCTCTGCTGGCATGGAAGTGCTCTACTTTCCTGGGCCCTCACCCCTAGCGTGATTGCGTGGCCAGTCCTTGCTGCATTCTCATCTACACAGGCATGCCCAATGCTACTGTTCCACACAAAAGTATGCACCTCAGGAATTAACACAAGACATTAAAAGCTCTGGACTGATTGAATACATTAAATATGGTCTTTGAAAAATTATATTCTATTATTGAAGGTTAACTTGCATGCAAGACACAACTGGGCTTTAGCATCAGCTACTGCTCAAGATAGTAGCAGGTCACTTTGGCCCAAATTCACAAAATCAAAGAGGCATATCAATGCCTCATATCATGTTACTGAGTACTTTCCTTTGTAGCAAGGATGGAGGTACCAAGAGGCCAGCAAGCTTGCAAATGTTAAAGAAAATGCAGAGGTGACAGAGATGGACTATGTCCATCTGTCCATGAGAGACTTTCCTACTCTACAAATGATGGTCAAATGTGAGGTGAGTGCTGTTAGATAAGTGCTAATATTAAATATTATTAATAATGATTGTCTGATCTTACTCCTTACCATGGGAGTGGTTTCATGGACTATCATGGGCAGCACATTATGCCCATCTGGGACAGAAGCAGTGCACCTATAGATACCTATGTTATTTTATGGAATATACAAAATATGAAGAGTAAAAATATAAATTTGTCATGGTTTCAAATATGAATAAAAAGACTTGGGTTAGGGAAGACAGTGAAAATAATATTAAGATAGCACAATGCATAAAACACAGCATACTGCTTAGCAGGCTTTGGGGAAAATGTTTATAACATTATTGCTAAACAGAGTTCTCCTAATTATTTACAAGACTAACCCTTAAAAAGTCAATCTGAGATTAAATTAACATAAAATGTTATTAACAAAAAATTCCTTGCAAATACCTCCTGTTAGGTGATTTTCTTGTGTTTTGTTTACATTTGATGGGACATAATGAGGCCATCTTGGTGCTAATTTTTTCTTTACTAGAGACATGATTCAAGACCACAGCCTAATATTGTTGAATGAAATTGCCCAGAGAAGTAATTGCTTTTCAGGATGAGCTTGTGCTCATTTATATGATTATGATTTGTTGATTAACCTCTTTTTTTTTTTTCCCTTCCTTTCTTTTCTGTGCATAGTAAGCAGGATCTGCTTTTGTAACTTTATCATTTTAATAAACCTTGGCATGCCAGCAGCAATCCAGAGATGACTGTGACCTGCTTATGACCACCTGAGCCCTACTTAATCAATTTAATTAATTTACCTTCCACACTCTTTGTTTTCAAGTTTAATAAATGCTATTTGATACACCAAGAACACACTTACCACTCTTGTTCCACTTTGTGTAGGACATATAAAAGATACTGAATTTATACAGAAAAGTTAGCTTTCTTCCTAAGACCATTCCTAAGTAAACTGTATGCATGAAAAGTCATTAGATTTCTTTGTTAGTTTTCTTGAGAATCAAGATATGCATTTCACTTCAGATTAAACAAAGTATCTCCCATGACCCTGAAAACAAAGTAAACCCAGAATAATTTGCAGTGGCAACTCTGTCTGTTTTTTTATGGGATAAAGGAAACTAGCAAACCAACCACTTAGGTCAGTTACACAGGTCTGCTCCTACCCAGGAAAGACAAGCTTTGTCCATGTAAGATGCAATGAAAATCCCTACCAAAGAATGAGGACAAGTATTAGCAGGATTTTGAGATGGCAAAGGAGCCCAGTGATCTGCAATCCAACTCACCACTCATAGTTTAGCTTCTCTCAATCCTGCCCTGAGTCAAAGCAACCAGTGCATACAGGCCATCTTTCCTGCTACTCTCACCATTCACAATGTCACAGGCAGTATATATGAACTCAAGGATAATCATATGTCTGAACATTTTATTCAAATCAATACTGCACAGCTCTGCTAGAGTGTGGCCTTCACAGTATGGGCACTCAATTACTAGTTCACAGGATTAGGGCCAAGAACTCAAGATTTAGGGATAATCGAACAAAATGTACCAAAGGTTGAACTTCTACTCTCTTCCTCAGGCTTTTAGCCTGCCTGACCACAAATACCTTGCAATTATATTTGCTCAGAGAGGTTGTGAAGTCTCTTTCTTTGGAGATATTCAAAACCTGCCTGGATGTGATCCTGGGCAACATGCAGTAGATGCCCCTGCTTGAGCAGAGGTCTAGGACTAGACGATCTTTAGAGGTCCCTTCCAACCTCAAATATTCTGTGATTCTGTTAAAACACACAAATACTAAGCACACTGAAAACCACATGCATGAAGTTTGAGTGAAATGCTTCCCCAGCTGACTCTTTTCAAGCTCTCTGCTGTGAGATTCAACTCATTCAACTACACGGCCTTTCATTTCTAACCCTCAATACTAATTCTTCTAAGTCCAGCCCAAACCAACTTCACACTTCTTTTCAGGTAGCTACAGGGACAGTTTTACCCACAGTGTTCTCAGAAGGGATTGTAAAAGCAGTACAAGCTTTTACCTCTGAAGCCTGAGCTTGCTGAAAATCAGAGGAGGAAGTAGTTTATTTTGTTTAAAGAACTGAAAAGAACCAGATCTAAGCTGCAAGTCACTGTCTTTTCTTCCAACCTCTCATGAAATTTATGTCAGCCCTTCAGTGACAGAGGAACTATTCCCCCAACTCCAATGCACCTAGTAAGTACTTGGAGAAAGGTAACCAGTTATGCACTCTTCCACACGTAACTTGAGACTTAAGTACCCATCTTTACTCCGAAATAAAATGTTTTCCTTTTTTTTCCCCTCCAAACTACTGATACTCACTTTAAAAATGGGATCAGGAGTAGCCTTCTCTCATTCTCTCTCAGGGCATGTCCCCAACACATGGAGTTCTTTTGGAATAACTTCTTTCATACACATGACAATTATTTCATATACATGAAGGATGCATTGGCATGCACCAGATTGGGAGCAGTGATCCCCAAGGTGTCTGGTGTATCAGCATCTGTATTCCAGTGTTACCACTCTGGATCTTGAGGATCAGATTCATGAGCATAGCACATTCTGCAAGAGCAGCATAGGGCACTTTAAACGTAATGGCTTTTCATTTGACTTATATGCAACAAGTCACATCATACGCAGAGACGCACACTGGACCCTATCTAATAAAATTTTCCTTTTCAGGTTTATGAGTCATTTCTCTTTCACAACTTGTTTGCAAGAAGCATGTCTAAAGCTGAGCAGATGAATATAGTGTCAGTCTATTATTTTTCACTTTACTTTTGCATAGGTGTATAGTGAACATGTCTTTAGTCATAAGTAATTCAAACCCTTAAGTTAAAGCTGATAATAACCAGGGATCAGCAGGGAAAAGTCTAATTGGAGGCCTGTAGCTAGAGATGTCCTGCAGGGCTCAATGCAAAGTCCAGTATTGTTCAATTTATTCATCAATGACCTAGATGAAGGGATAGAGTGCACTTTCAGCAACTGTGTTGATAATACAGAGCTAGAAGGAGTGGCTGATACACCAGAGGGCTGTGCAGCCCTTTGGAGGAACCTGAACAGTTCAGGTTGAAACAGCTGAGTCATGAGAAACTCTATGTAGTTCAGTAAAGTGGGCACTGGAGCATGTCTCTCATCAGGAAAGATTGAGAGGATTGGACCTGTTTAGTCTAGAGAAGAGAAGACTGAGAGGGGATCTTCTTTGAGCATATCAATAGCTTAAGCAACGATGTCAAGAAGATGGGGTGAGACTATTTTCAGTATTAATCAATGATAGGACAAGAGGCAAGAGGCACAAACCGAAACAGAGGAAGTTACACCTTCTCTTTGCCTTATGGGCCAAACTCAGAGATGAGTCTTGGCAGAGCTCTGCAATTCCTTTGGCATGCCATTTGCAGCCTCACTACAAATTTGGATCTATGCTTCCTCCTTCTTCTAAATCTTTACCCACCAACCTAACATCATGTATAGGCAAAGCCTGGTGATACGATCTGGGGAAAAGCTTGTTGACTGTGAGGGAGCACTGAAGAAGTTGCCCAGAGAGACTGTGGAGTCTCCTCCAGAGATAATCAAAATATCCCTGGATGCATACTTTTGCAACATGCTCTAAATATCCCTGCTGGGGGATGGAGGAGTGTTGAACTAGATGATCTCCAGAGGTTCCTTCCAATCCCAAACCGCTCTGTGATTCTGTTGTTGTTATTTACTTTCCCTGATGGGAAAAGGTTTCCCCGCTCAGTCCCTATCTTTCTGCAGGGAAGTTCATAGCTATCTTATGACACAATACCAGCCTAATCAAATGAATAAACTGACGTAATTCAGATATGGGAGCCCAGACTGCTTTACCCAGAGAGAATTGGAAAGTAAAAAAACAAAGCCCGACAAGCAAAGCAGAATAACTACACATCAAGCAAGTAGACAGTAATGAGCAACATATCAATAATAATTTACAATATTTGAGATTTATTACAAAATCAGATCAGAATGAGAAGACAAGAAACTAATTAGATTTTTTTTTGAGGGGGATGTTGGGTGAGGTTTTTCTATTTCATGACTTTTTTTCTATAAGAAATTCGCAGTCAAAAAAAGCTGCTTGTTATAGCATCTATTATTACTTCTGCTATGGTAACACATGGAAATTTCTGTATTAGTCTCAGTAAGATTGCTTTTCTTTCCTCTCCTTACACTGTAAGAATAAGAAGTTCCTTAAATTAAACTCATCTTAAAATATAAACACATTTTATTTTCCCAACACTTGAACAGGCTTATTTTTCTGCCATTTATATTTAACATTAACTTTAATCATGAAGTTGTTAAGCATAAAAAAAAAAGGGAGTATAGGACATTAAAAAAATTAGTAAGTATTTCAGAACAAGCACTTGAAAAGAAAATTTATGCATAGAAACAATGGAGAATTACAATTAAGAGCTCTAGGGATCTCAGAACGATTTGTCCAGCCATTACATAGTCATTTCAATTTAAATTAAAATTGTAACTATTTTCTAGTCTACTAAAAATATGTGGTGTCACATTAAGAGTTTTAATGGACCTTTCTCTAGGGAATGCAGAGAAGCTATTCTGTAGCACATAAATAACTGTATATTGGAGACTGAATAAATTTTCTGCCAAAAAAAACTAATACGATAAAACTGAAAATGACAGTGGATTATTCTACAGTCTCTAATGAAGCACAGCCCTAATATTAAACCAGAGAAACAGTTCACAGGGTGTCTGATTTTACATCATTTTTTCAGAGCTGACTGATAATAATAAATAGATACATCTGCCTGAAGAATTTTTCAGCTAGAAAAAAACTTCCTGTGTAAAATGATGCTGCATATGTTGTTCAAGTACAATGTAAATATTTTTCAACTGTACACTTTACTTTTCCTCCCTTAGAAAATGCAAAATATGTTGATATAGTCTATCCAAATGATAGATTTGTGCCAAATCGGATTAGTCATGGCTTTAAACACTGAAGAAAATGCTTTCAAAAACAAATAGATTCTTTTTTTTTACTGAGTTAGTTTGATAAACTCTAGTGAAACATATAGATCTCATATATATATATATATATATTCATATATATATATGAATAAGGTGGTGATAAATGAGACCAAGTCTAGTTGGAGGCCTGTGGTCAGTGGGGTCCCCCAGGGATCAGTACTGGGCCTGGTGCTGTTCAACTTGTTTGTCAACGACTTGGGTGAGGGGACAGAGGGCACCTTGAGCAAGTTTGCAGACGACACCAAGCTGGGTGGAGTAGCTGACACTCCGGAGGGCTGTGCTGCCATTCAGAGGTACCTGGACAGGCTGGTGAGTTGGGCAGAGAGGAACCTCATTAGTTTCAATAAGGACAAGTGTAGGATCCTGCACCTGGGGAGGAATAACCCAAAGCATCAATACAGATTAGGGGTTGACCTGCTGGAAAGCAGCTCCACGGAGAGGGACCTGGGAGTCCTGCTTGACACCAAGTTAATCATGAGTCAGCAGTGCCCTAATGGGCACACTGGAGTGTACCTGGAATATTGAGTGCAGTTCTGGGCTCCTCAGTATAATAGGGATATGGAGCTTTTCGAGAGGGTCTAGCATAGAGTGACAAAGATGAGTATGGGACTGGAGCATCTCTCTTATGAGGAAAGACTAAGCAAGCTGGGCCTGTTTAGCCTGGAGAAGGGAAGGTTGAGAAGAGATCGGATCAATATGTATAAGTACATGAGGGGAGAATGTAGGGAGGAGGGAGGCAAACTCTTCCCAGTGGTGGCCACTGATAGGAGAAGGGGTAATGAGTGCAAATTGAAACACAGGAAGTTCCATCTCCATGTGAGGAAGAATTTCTTTACTGTGTGGGTGACAGAGCCCTGGAACAGGCTGCCCAGAGAGGCTGTGAAGTCTCCTTCTTTGGAGACCTTCAAAACTTGCCTGGATGCCACCCTGTGTCATGTGGTCTTGGGTGTCCCTGCTGGAGCAGGGGGATTGGACTAGATGATCTTTAAAGGTCCCTTCTAACCTTAAGCATTCTGTGATTCTGTGAATAAACTACTACAAAACTAGTCTTAGGGTGGAACTGGATTGTTTCTGAAATTCAGAAGGAGCTTAAGATCCTGGAGTGAAATTATCATGTCCTGGAAGAAAAGTTATTTTTAATAAATATAAAGATAGTAATTTATGCTTGCCTTACTCATCAGAACTGTACTTTGAATTTCAGAAAGTGATGAAATATTGAGATTGAAAGACCTATGGAGATTATCCAGTCCACCCGTCATGCTCACGGAAGGGCCAACTAGGGCAGGTTGCCCTGAACCATCTCTAGTTAGGTTTTGAGTATCTCCAAGAGTGGGGATGCTACCATGTCTCTAATATACTGTTATTGTGCTTGAATGTACTCACTTGGATTTTTTTTTTTTTTTTTGTCCAGAGACAATTGCCTGTGCTTTAAACTTCTGCCCATTGCTAACAGTTCAGTTAGCGCTCTTGAGAAGAATATGTTTTTTTTTTTTTTAATCCCTCCATCAAATATTTCTAAAATCCTGTATGAAGTTTCTCCAAGCTGAAGAATCACAGCTTTCTCAGTTTCCTAAGGACTAAAGCTTTAGGGTTTGGCAACTACTCTCAAACATTGTATGATGAGTTAAACTGCATTGTTATCTGAGGTAGTATCTAGACATTTGATAAGTTTTACTTTTCATCAGTACAGTAATTCCCTCAGGCTAATACGTTGACTATTTAAATAAAACAAATGACAGATAATTAATCTAGCCCTGATTAAATTTGAAAAACAAGTTTGTGCTATGTGTTTGTTTTATTTTTATGGCAATTCTCACTTTAGACTCAATCATCAGCTTCTTTTCTTTATATTTTAACATTGTTTTATTTTACCCTTTTCTTTTCCCCACATTAATTCCATCTTCAAATTACAGAAATAGTCTGCTTAAAGTTCATCTTTGTCTGTTTCCTATTACACTGCCCTCCGAACTGAATATATGCTTGCCTTTCTGCAAAATCATCCAGTTGGACAAATTCTGAGGGAAAGGAACAGAGAGAAGTAAAAATACTTCTAGAATAGTGAGAATATTTTCTAGAAAAGGCACTTCCTGTACAATAATTTTTAAGCAGAAAGATCTTTCCATCAAGTTTCAGTGGAAAGAAAATTAGAACATGTAAACAGATGAGCTGCCTGGTTAAAAAAGGAAGGATTATCTCCTATCTACTCCTCAAAATAATATTAAAATGAAATGCTGCTTTGCAAAACATCTAAACTTGCCCACCAGTCCTTCTTTAGAAGCTTTTTTTTTTCTAAACAAGACACAGCAGGACTAATTCTTACTTCCAGAGGGCATATGGTATTGCAACACATAGGAAATAGATTGAATTGGGAAGGATAGACATTATCACATGAATTACAAAGATAAGTGAAAGTACTGAAAGGTGACCTGTTGGAGTAGGGAGAAGTTCTGATGTTTTGAATAACCAACCTGGAACTATTCTGTTAAGTAATGACCTTTATTAGTAGCCCAGATACCTGCTGTACACTGGTAATAAAATTTGTTGATATACTAAGTTAGAGATGAACAGAGAATACGTGAATATATGAACAGATGTGAATTGAAATAATAGATTGAGAGCCTCTACAGTGGAAAGAACATGAATATACATACCACAAAACACATAGGTTAAATTGTTATAACAGAAGAGCAAAATATTTGCTATTTATGAAGTATTTATGAGCCCTCGGTTGGAATATTGAAAATACATGAATAGAGATCATTTGGGCTACCTACATCCCAGTAAGATGAACTCAAATTAGCTAGGAGAATGTTAGATAGCAGGATGATGAAGTGGAGAAAGAACAGGAAGCTGTAAGAGGCTGGTGTATTTATTCCAACAAAGTAAATGGTGAACAGTCATGATTATATTCATAAGGAAAACCTGGAGAAAACAGTAGCATCATGGAAAGATACAACTTCAACTTGATAAAAATGACTAGAGCACATTTACATACAACCATGAATTAAAATTAGACCTAAAAAGAGGCCCCTAGCCACAGGAGTTCAGTTATGAAAGGCTCATAATAGATATAGTATACTGAGAAAATTCACTGATTTCAAGACAGACTGTGGTAAGTAAGTAAGACTCTGGTATACTCTCTGGTGGTCTGGAAGAGTAGTACTCAGAACTCTACGAAACAGAAAGTGTCCCCTGGCCCTGTGTTCTTATGTACAGAAGTTTCTGTAACTTCGGCTCACAAACCATTCTCCTGGATATCCATACACTTCCTTTACAGACACTAACTGATAAAGTTAATAAAGGACTGGTTGGAGATGTGATAGCTGCGTGTAGCCTTGGCTGCAGTGACCTGCTTGGAGGAATCCCATGGGCCAAGGCCCTATAAAATGGGGGAATCCAAGAAAGTCGGTTAGTATTCAAGCATTTCTTCCTCCAACATGAAGATTAGCACATTCTTGAGTAAGAACTCAGGCAGAAGAGACAGGAAACCTGGGTGGATGAGCAAGGCACTCCTAGCAAAACTCAAACTGAAAAAGGAAGTCCAGAATATGGAAAAGAGGGCAGGCCACTTGGAAAGAATATAGGAATATTATCTGAGTCCACAGTGATGCAATGGGGAAGGCTAAAGTGCATTAGGAATTAAATCTGGAAAAAAGTGTCAGAGTCAAGAAGGGCTTTTTCAAATACATCAGTAAGCAAAAGGAAAATTAGAGGAAATGTGGGTCCACTGCTGAATGATTTGGGATTCCTGCTTACAAAAGACACAGAAAAGACAGAATTGCTGAATTCCAGACCCTGGATACAAAGAGTTAAGTCTGAAGAAATGAAGACTGTCCTTGGTTAAGGAAGATTTGGCTAGAGACCACTTAGGGAAATCTGACAGCCACAAATGTTGGCATCCTTGAGCTCTGATGGGATGCACTCAAGAGTGCTGTGGGTGTTGGATGGTGTTATTATTAAGCCACTTTCCAATACCTTTGAAAGGTATTGGAAATAGGAGAGATAGGGAACAGGAGAGATGTCTAAGGACTCGAAAAACGGTAACATCACATCAGTCTTCAAAAAGGACAAGGAAGTGGACCCAGTCAACCACAGGCCAGTCAGCCTCACCTCCGTCACTGGAAATATGATGCAACAGATCATCGAAAATGTCATCTCTTAGCAAGTAGAGGACCATACAGTGATCAGGATTCACCTTACGGATCTAAGCTGTAGACAGCTGTACAGATTCACAAAGGCAAGATTATGCCTGACCAACATGATAGCCTTGTATGACGGAACAATTGGCAGGGTAGATGAGGAGACAGCAGTGCCAATTGTTATTTTATCTTCAGCAAGGGTTTTGACACAGTCTCCCATAATATCCTCATAGGTGTGCTCAGGAAGTGTGGGTTACATTAGTGGAGAGAGATGGATTAAAAACCATCTGAATGGCAGAACTCAAAGGGTTGTAATGAGCAGCACAGAGTTTAGTTAGTAACCTGTAGCTAGAGGCATCCCTGGAGGCTCAATACTGGCTTGAATGCTGTTCAGTTTAATCATCCAGGACCTGGATGAAGGGGCAAAGCACATCCTCACCAAATCTGCTAATGATTCGGAAGTGGGAAGCATGGCTGAAACAGTGGAGGAGGGCTGTGCTGCCATTCAGAGGGACCTGGACAGGCTGGAGAAATGGTCAGAGAAGAGCCTCCTAAAGTTCAACAAAGGCAAATGAAGAGTCCTGAACTCAAGGGAAAATAACCCTAGGCATAGAACAAGCAGGAGGGCAGTAAATGACCTACTGGAGAGCAGCTCTGCAGAGAAGGACCTGGGAGTGCTGGCAGACAAGTTGACCATGAGCCAGCAATATGTCCTGGTGGGCAAGAAGGCCAATGGGATCCTGGTGTGCATTAGGAAGAAAGCTACAAGCAGCTCAAGGGAAGTGATCCTCTCCCTTTACTCAGTCTTAGAGAGACCTCATCTGGAGTATTGTGCCAATGTCTGAGTTCCCCACAACTAGTGGAGGAAGTCCAGCATAGAGCTACAACTGTGAAACAGAAACAGAAAACTTATTTCACACACCAGAGCACAGTAGAAATTTAAAATAGCCACCTCACTTTTTATTTAAAAATTAACAAGACATCTTAATTACTGTTTTTCCTTTCATAACAGTCTTATTATTCTTAGTGAGAATGTATAAAATGACAGATAATGTATTCTTAAACACTAGATACTTAGTACTAATTTCTGAGAACAAAATTCTCCTCAACTATAAAAACAAATATTTCAATTTTTCAGTTACTTCTACCTTGTGCTCAGTTTATAGTGGTTTCTAATGTATACATTGTATTAGTCATTAGCTATATGATATTAACAATATACCTCAATCAATCACTACTCCCATTTGCGTACCTCAATTGAAATATAAACAGAGTCAAATGTCAACACTTCAAATCCAAGCAAGAGTTGACTTTTGCAGCTAAACTTGCCAAGTACAGGATGTATTTAAGTGTTGTTTACATTGAAACACTAATTTTCTAGGACCATGGGCAGTAGGCTTTTTTACAACACTAACTTTGAATTCCTGTTTCTGTCAAGCATCCCCTGTAAGTGTTAGCTATTCACAGTGAAGATGTTTCATTTCTTTATCAACACTTCCACCTTTTCTTGAAGTCAAGATGCCCCACATTTGTTATCTATGTGAAGAAGCAGCATATGGCATTGGAAAGAAAGATAAAGTACTTCTACCTTTGTCAATAAACTGGCGTGATAAGTAAATCCTTCCACCTTTCTCCATTAAGAGATATACAAAATTATTAAACTGCACCTGGGTATCTCAGGACCCATAGTCGGAAATTTCAGAGAATACTCAGCTCCTGAAGACATGAACACAATCTTTAGTTAAGGAGCAATAACAGATGTCACAAGTGCTTTTATATACATCTTCATAATCTGCTGCACATTGTCATCAACCATAGTAACTTGAGCAGAGTTACTAGATTTTTTCTTCATGTCCTGTTCATATAGAAAAGACTTCAATAAATCTGCCTTCTCACTGTCGTTTCTTGGATTTGTATTAGTAGTCATGCTATTCTCACTGAGGTACATTAGTTAGACTAAAGTTCATAAACCCTATTATAGGATAGACATGGAATAATTGGGACACACAGACATATATATATATATTTAAAAGGGAACATTTAACATTTCTAACATTTTAACCCAGCTTTCCCTTGCAGCTCTATATATTACTATAAATAAGCTTTTATTTATAGTATCCAACAACAGAGCTGAAATCTTACTCTCAATACTGCTTATGACCTCTCTGAACTGCTTGTAGAGAGTGCAAGGCATAGATAACTTCCTCATTCAAGGCAGTTCAAAGGTGCTAGAATTTGTAATATAATATTCTCACATCAAAAGGTACATACTGTTGTTAACCATGAGAAGGGTCATTAAAGAATTACAGTAATGTTTCATATGATACATTTTGATAGTTATGATAGATATAAGTTTTGATAGTTTAAATAGTTGATAGTTGATAGTTTAAATCCTAATTTTGTTGACATAACATTGATTGTTGTACAAAATAGGACTGGCTTCATATTGAGCATATAGTTTAAATCAGATCTGTTGTTACCACAGTTAATGCCCTCAATAAATGTTACTTAAGGCAAAGACAGGAAGAGAATTAGGCAAATGACTTTCTGAATAACATGTACTCGATATCTGCATTTGTAAAAATAGAGAGAACTTTTTACAGAATTTTATTTTAAAGGGGTACAAATTTCTTAAAGAAAACAAATAAAGCATATATACAAAGACAGATAATTAAAAAGATAACAGTGACGGATTTGTTTCCTAACATAACTGTGAATATGACAAAGAATTAGTTATCACAATATTTTAAAGAAATTGTTTAGAATAAAACCTCAGTTATCTTAGGTAGTACAATATTTCTGCTTTCCCAGCACATGCATCAGCAAGTCACACTTTGCAGGTAGATAAGATGTCTTCCACTAGTCTCTTGTAGACCCAAGCATCACCTTTAAGCCGTTGTCTCCTGATACCCACTGCTTCAGTTTTACTGAGTTGGCACACTTCTAAGTCAAATTCCATAGTGACTTTGCCAAAATCTGACCGTGTCTGGCATTTCAGGGTATACCTGCATAAAAAGATTAGAGATAGAATAATGATTGATCTTTTCCATATTTGTTTTGTAAAGAAAGTTTGAATGGATAAAGGATGAAAGCACTTTAAAGCACCCCAGCAGCATGTAGAATGCTGCGAACCAACTGAGAATGCAGCTTACAGAGCTTTGGATATTTCAGACACAGAATATTACCTTTATATCCAAACATTAACATGTAAAACCAAAGGGCTTCCCAGCCATAAAAACTACTGCTGGCCACAGATCCTGACTCCCTCAGAACTTAAAGGCAAGATAATCTTGTATTTTTACTACATAAGACCACATTCCTCTGAGACATCTGTGATGAGTGTCAAGCTGTAGCTCAATTTTTGCCCATGTGCATAGTGGAAAAAATGATCCTGAAATACAAATTACAATGCAGAGAGGCACTTTTTAAGCAGTTAAGTATCTTTACAGGTTTTAAGCTTGGAAAAGTATCAGAAGTTGAAACTCATCAACTCCTTTACAGTATCAATCACTTAGAAAATCGAGAACTTTAGAAGATGCACATGAGTGTAAAAGGAAAGCAGTTTTTAAAGTGTTGTAAGGTCAGGAAGAAAGACATTATATGTTGATAATTAGGATATCAAAACGAATAAAATCCAGTCTTGGCACCTTAGTCCACTTAGAAAACCCTGCAACATAGGCTTATATAATGGTGTGAACTCTGTGCAGATTATAAAGTGTACTAATTTCTTAATGAATCACTATTCAACTGCTAGGAGTTAGGGTCAGACATCCACATTGTATCACAGAGTCATCCAGTTTGGCTTTGTTATTGTACCCTGACATGCTATTTGCATTTATTCTTTCACCATTGACAGAAAGAAAAAAAAAAAAAAATCACATCAACCTTTAAGATTTATTCTGCTATTACTAGTTAATGTGTGCCAGTCCAGGATGTCTTCATAGACTTCAGTTAACATTTTTTTGACTATTTTTTATTGTACACATTTGCACGTTTTATTCTTTATGTAAAATAGAATCTTTTTACAAAAAGTAATACATCACAGAGAAATTAAGTTTAAACTCCTGTACTCAGGCACTAACTTTTTAGATAAGGACAAGTTTAAGTCAGATTCTAGTACTTACCCTTTCTGAATATAATCTACATTTTTCATTGGAAGAACAGCAATTATTTCATTCAACACCTGATCAGGATTCAGTAGCTGAGTTGTGGTAACATTGCAGTGTACCTAAAAGTAAACAGCTCATTTAAAAGGGGAGGCAGGGGGAATTGAGAAGAGAGACAAGAGAGACAAGAAAAATGTTCATTTTTTCTTAAGACTAAAGACAATGTGAAAATATTTCAAATGAAGCTTTATAACACTTAACCATAATGACAAGTCCTTCAAATTCTCAAAATTAGCACTGCAAGTAGAGGCAGGAATATTGAAGAAAAAACTTCTGGAGAATATCTAAGTATTTACAAAATCTAATCTAGTATAAAGTCAGAAGTAGCAGTGATGGCCTAGGGCAGCACAGAAACTAAAAGCTTTGAATCTAGTCAGTGAAAGATTCCTTGACAGGATTAAGCAAGACATACAAATGACTTAAAGCACCCTACATTCCCCATGGTGGGAGACTGGGTATTGCATGTTATTCAGCTGAGACTACAGTTGTTACAAGCACAGTTCTAGGGACTTTTCTAATTCTAAGGCATCATAATGCTAAAAAAAAAAAAAAGTAGATTTATACTAAAATTTATATATATTTTTACCCAATTCTGTTAAATAATGCATATAAAATTTGTCTAATAAGGGATCGTCAGGGACATTGTCAAAATCTTTCAGATATCCATAGGTAAAATGAGAAAGGCTATGCAAACTCTAATGTGCAGCAAGTATTTTTCTAGCTTCTGAAAGTCACAAAGGAGACCTGCAAAGACAGAATTAAAAAAAAGAAAAAAAGAAATACAGATTGAGAAGTAAAGAAAATTTTAAAAAACAAAACCAAAAACATTTGGTTCTCTACACTTCTGCACTGGTCTTTAAATGGCTACTCAGAAAAATAATAATGAAATGGACTGGATGCAAACAAAAAAATCAAGCCTTTTCTAGCAATCATACCTTCAGTTTCCTTGGACCATCTGTATTGGATTTTTTCTTTTTGCTTGGCGTGAGCATTGTGATCACTTTATCTAGACCTTTTTCAAGGCTGCCAAACATTTTGGCTCTTTTCTTCTTTTGGCAGCTATCCACATCAACTAGATTGAGGTCTAATTCAACTGAATGGCACCTGTTACACGAACAAATTAATTTTTTGATCAATGTTCAGAATTAACTTTTTTTTTCAGGTACATCACTAAAAGATTACCAGATCAAGTAGAATGAATAACAACAAAGCATGTACAGTATGTTATGACAGTTTCTTTTCAAAAGGTATTTGAGGTTTAACCCCAAAGTTCTGTATAAAAACTGCAGCTCTTTGGTGAGTTGAAACAAGAATTTGTAATTATGAAAAACAGAATTATTTTCGAAGATAATTCAGATACGTAATTTCATAACTTTCCTCTACCTTCAATGTTGTAGTGAAGGCAGAAAAAAAGCTTTGGGGAAGGTTTTTATCAATGTTAGGGACACACATACAGCCTGCTGTTGTACCAGGTTTCCTTGTCCATAATTGAATTAAGGTAGTCCTGTTCTAAATCAGATCTATGCTTAAGTAACCGGACTTTTACCTTTTTTCAGGAAGAATCTCCGCTCTATTTGCTGTGTTTATGTTTTTTTTAATTGGGGTGACTGTAGTCAACTGAGTCTCTGAAAGAAAGAATACAAGGCAAAGAAAGTATGTTTCTACAGTGAAGGATTTTCTTTTCTTTAGCAAGGATATCTCATGACTTGGAATCTTTAGAATGAGAAAGTAGGTTTTTATATAATCACAAGACTCCTCTATAATACAAAGAAAAATTCAAAGTGATTTCCCTACGGCCCTGAAAGAGAAACCACACAGCAACCAATACAGTTCCATTAGAAATTGTGAAGGGGAGAGGATTGGAATGGTTTGCCACAGGTCCCAGGATAAATAATGAGTAATTCATTATGTCAAATATTGGCATTCTGCACCATGTCATTTATATTAACGTATCCTTTAAATGAAGGGTGTAAATTATAAAGCCATTTTTAATACAACATAATAAACAACACCCTGAAAAGTTCTAACCACACTGACATCTTTACCTTGAAATTCCAGCTCACTACACAATTGCATCTAGTCAGACAATGGTTATCAATATTTTCTCTACATATCTGCCATTCTCTACATATCTCTACCATTTTCCCTCAAACTATTACTACCTTTCCCAAAGGAAAGGTCTTTAAGTGTTAGCTTTCTTTTGCTTAATCCTCAGAAAAATATCAGATTAAGCAACTTAGAACTTTATCGCAACACTCAGTATCAAAAAACAAATCTACTTTTGCTGTTTCACCTTAGCATGGAGGCAAACTGTTCACAAGGTGCTGTATGTCATTTTAGACAAAAATCAAATCATTCTGAAGACCTAACCTCTGCAGTACCCATCCTTCAGTATTCTACTAAGGTTATCATGACTCAAAATGAGTATGGACTGAAAAGACACACTGTTTCTGAGCAACTTCCCCTACAATAAGAAACAAAAGGTTCTCCTATTGCAAGTAGTATTTGCTATTTGAAGGAAAGAGGTTAGACCTCACATTACCAGGGTTTTGTTAGTGGGGTAAGGACCAACAATATACTAGCGAGACTGTAAGGACAGACATTTTTGGTAAATCATCAGAAAAGCTGACACTATTCAGATGCATGTCTTTGGCCTGTCAGTGTAAAAATGCTGATATGTTTCTATAAGAAATGCAAGCAAGAAGAGGCCACCTTGAGTAAAAGCATTCCTATATTTTCTTTCAACAAAACAACAAAGGAAAAGCAAAAAAAGCATGCACTTTTTTTTTTTTTTTTTTTTAAGCCTTTATGGAACACAGGAAAACAGACAAGGGACTTCTGGAAGTGCAGTACTTGATTCTATGTTAGAGTGCACTGGAAGATTGTACATGTGGTACTGTAAGAAGCAATAACTTCTGTAACAAACATTGAAGTTTCTTGTCATGAGGCATGTTTAAGCTTCTTGCAGTGCCTTAACAGAAACAGATTGGTGACAATCTGTTGATTGGAGAGAATGATTGGACAAAAAGCCTGCCTAAAAAGTGTTTGAAAACAAAATATTTAGTACTTATCTACTAACTTACAAAACCCATAGCATGGACGCATGACGGCAAGCATTGATTTTTTACATGAGGTACCTTTCAGGCACTCGCTCTCACTGGGTATCGGCTGTGTTTGCTTCTCATTCACACTCCTTACGAAAGGAGTCTTTGGAGCAGGAAGTGCAAAGGATATTTCGTTTTTTACAGCAGATTCTGTATCAATATTCTCTTTGTTTCCATGCTTCTCTGATGCCACATCTCTTGTCACTGGAGTTGACGATGTGAATTCTGTATCATCCAGTTCAGCATCATGTTCTGAATGCTACAAGAAATACAATAGAAAAGGCATACTATATCATATTCTGATCACACTCTGGGATGCTGTTGACAAGGAAATTCTGAAGTGAAGCAGATCAGACACATTGCTTGTAAAAATATTATACAGTTTTAAAAAAAGAATGAACTGCAATATTTCTGTTTCTCCCTAGAATTTGATAAAAAAAATATCCTGCTAACTCAACTGACATTTCTAAGTTATTCAGCTTCCATATTTAAGACTATATCCCATGGACATTTAAATTAATCAGAATTTTCATTTGGTCTAACTGTATAATTTGAATTGCTTCAGTGGATTTTCTTGTCTACTACAGAGGTTAAACTTCCCTTTACATTTAAAGACTTGTCCAACTCTAGTCTAGCTCTGATATCTTGTTTTATCATGCCTCATTCTTTCCAGTGAGCTTTGAAGTCCTTTTGGCCACCTATTCACTCCCTACATGCTGTTAGGCATACCACATGTCAAAGCCTAAGTACACATCAAATGAACTACGGCCTGCAGCTAGAGGAAAGCTACAATTTATGTTCAGCTATGACATCTAGAAAACTTCTTCACGCAGGTTACTTTCTTGGGTGAATTTATGTATAGAACACATTTATGTACGTAAACATAATAATGAGAATACAAGATTTTTTTGAAACAAAGTAGAGTTAGGTCTACACGCTCCTTTTTTCTTGGTCTATTTAGATTTAAATCCTCAAAAGGAATTCTTCAGACAGCAAAGATGAATCATCAAATTCCATGGATCCAAAAAAACATATGGCACATCACTGCTGCTCAGCACATCTGTCACGTTCAGCCTATGAAAAGCCACGGTTTAAGATTCCAGTGCTTTAGATGAATATTTACATGAACAGAAAAACTTCAAAGTCTTATTTCTTTCCAAGTCCCTAATTATGGGTAGCACCTAACAGAAGCACCCATTTCAGTCACTTAGGCTTTGTTACTAAATTCTGCTGTATTGATCCTAATGTTATTATTTCTATCAAGAGCAGATATGAAATTAATCTCAGAAGTTTCTTCCATGATCAAGTGTCAAGAAGCAACTTACAAAAAATAAAAAGCCTGCTTTTGATTTAATTCAGGCCACAAGCTCTTAACTAAAGTCACATATACTGCAAAGAGCCAAAAAAAAAAAAAAAAAAAAAAA
>VZSG01000649.1:426630-439897 GCA_013398315.1 Nothoprocta pentlandii
TAAGTAAGTAACTTAAGTAAGTAACTTAAGTAAGTAACTTAAGTAAGTAACTTAAGTAAGTAACTTAAGTAAGTAACTTAAGTAAGTAACTTAAGCTGGGGCAGTAACACAAGTGCTGGAAAAACGACAAACATTATTGTCATGAGCTTAAAGTTTATCCAAACTAGCTATAATTAGGACAAGCAAATTAGGACATTAGGAGCTAGAATTAGGACAAACTATAACTGTGCATGACATTCTCTGAAGAATATTTTTATTTTGTACCTTATATGAAGTACTGACCTAGGAATATTAGGATTAAGTGACATTCTCATATTATATCATATTAACTGACTTACAAGTCAGTTACTTTTCAAATTAAGCAGCAATTGCAGAATATAGTAAAAACACACTTTGAAATTCCTTCACTAGAGAGAACAAGATCAAATAATTTCAAATTCATTTCAAAAGTACTAAGTTAAAGAAGCAACCACTACTATCCCAAAGGTCATCTTTGGAGAGTTGTCATCAAACCTCCACATGAAGGTCATAGTAGTAAGACAATAATTTTTGTTTCATTAATTTGGCAAATGTACTCACTGGGTATTTGCTTTGCCACTGAACAGGATCAGAGTAACCCTGCATAAGCCAAGGATGACTTAACAAATGTTTAACTGTAATCCGCTTCTTTGGGTCGACCTAGTGAACAAGTAAGAACTAAGCTGTTACTTAAATCAGAGAGAAAGAGAGAAGATCATTTGTTTTTTGTCAGAGATCTGTGGACTGGCAAAAAAATAAAAATAAAAAAATAAAAGAAATAAAAATTAGTGTTTCATAACTTCACCAAAAAGGTTAAATATCTGAGTGGTTACAGAATGTATACGTGATTGTAAACATTCCAGGAATGTTTAGCACTAGTTACATTGATTAACTGTAGCATATTTAGTACATTAATCTTCATCTATACAAAGTTTTTTCCTTGCTACATAGCAAAGTATCCAACTCCTGAATACAGGCTGTTTGGTAAGGCAAATGTCTTGTTTACATTTCCACAGCACAGTATTTCTTTTCAGAATTTTGTAGAAGGCGGCAATCTTAATCTCCAGAGATCTAGAAGAAAGACATTTGTTCCCAAAATGCATATTTTTTAAATATTTTGTCAAAGTGATATTTTTAGCCATCCAATATCATTTTATGGATCTTAGCTGAGGAGAAGCTGTATCTATTAAAAGAGGTTTACCTGCAACATTTGGTGAAGTAGTAGTGTACTGCTAGGAGATAGCCACTTTGGAACATGGTATTTTCCTCTCTGCAGAGAAAAGTGCTTTTTAAATATACTTTGAACAGTTAGTTCAAACTGAATTATTAGGTTATTTACATCTCTAACACTCATCTTCAGTCAATAATAAAAAACCAATTGACACATTAAAATTTAGCCATAAGAATATCTGAATAAATTTAATATTAAGATCAAATTTGAAAAGTTGTATTAGTAAGAATAATTTGCATTTTTGTGCCATATATTTCTAAGTCAGTTTTCAGATACTTAGCTTTTGTGACATTTCCATCCATTTATTTTGGAGTAAAAACAGAAGGAAATCAGTGAACAGCTATGATGAAATAATTTATGAAAGTTGTTTCTACAGAAAGACTATAAAAAACCATGTAATATTATACTTAGATATCCAAGTAAAATATGCATTGTATTGACATCACAGATTAAAGAATGTGAATTATGTCTTTATAGATACTCTTAATGAGCTCTTCAGAAATGGTGTGCAGTTCCTCACCGCAGCTTTACTCCCAGACTAGGCAAAGATTACACAGCACATCACTGCTATGCTAAACCAAGAAACTAGTTATCTGTTCTACTTTAACATATTGCTACAGAACAAGTACTGAGAGAAAACTGAGTCAACACCTAAATAATTGAGAGCAAAGCAGGAAAGTAAAAAATCCCCATATCTAACAGATTCAGACAAATCACCAAAAATAATTTTCTTATATATATCACAACCAATTGATAATTCACACAAAAGTAAACGTATATTCAAGTATACCCAAATGCAGAGATTTAGATCATTACATAGAAATAAAAAAATATTGCATGTGACTAGTTAGATTGAAGCAGCAGATCAAATATACCCATTTGGAACCATAGCTCTGAGTTGAGATTAAAATAAATTTCAAGATCTATAATGTGTGAAATTAAATTCCACAAAAATGCCTAAGTGTCTTAATTTAAATCAATTTTCAATTCACAATTACATTAAATTAAAATAAATTGAGTGGAAGTAGTAAATGCATTTTAAAATCCACAGTTAGGATTACCAGTTTTCGACTGCACTCAGTTTTAAAGCTGAATCTCAGTTCACATAAACAAGCTTTACTAATCAATATTTACCTATGTCCAACTCCTAGTCCTTACACATATTAAACAAATGACTAAGCAATGAAGGATTAATCATTGGTGCTCCAATATCTCAGTTCTACATGTAAGCTCTTAGTTCTTAAGCCTCCACTAGTGACAAACCTTTGTAGAAACAAAGACCTTAGCAATAACATCATATACCAGATTCTGCATCGTGATATATTTTTTATCCTAAAGGATTTTATATAGTTCTGTGACAGCATGCACAGATGTACATCAGTTCATAAACAGAGAAGGAAAAGTACTTCAATTCTGATTTATTCTATTTTCATTTATAGACATTTTACTGAAGAATTGAAAGTTCATTTTAATAAGCATTATGCAAGTAAGAAATTAATATTTTAATACTAAGTTATCTGGTTACCAACATCTTCACAAGATCTCTTTGAGACAATTAGTCTTTATTTCCTTTAAGTATTCCCCAAGAACACAAACTGAGCTTCCTAGAGACCCATCAAGCTATACAAGTCCACTCCAACTCAAACCTAAAAAAAAAATACATTATGAGGTGAAGCTATCATGCATTTTAAAGTGCTCAGATTGCTATGCATTCCAAAAAAAACAGAGCCTGTATAAATGAGTTGCTCTCTCCCACAATGGTCCTTGAGCACCCTTGAGTATTTTCCTCTAAATTTTATAAATATTAGACTCCAGGGTTAGAGATAGAGAAGACAAAAGCGAAATTCACAAACACTCTTCAAAAAGGAACAAAAATGAAAGGAACTGATCGAAAAGGAATAAAAAGCAAGATATGCATATTTATTCTCAGGCATAGTCCAACAAATTCTGGCATTCCAAAAACAGAGGTCCCTCTATTAGGGCTTAGTAATGTACTCCTAGTGCTTTCTAGTAAAATCAGAACATACCATTATCTTCCTATAGACAGCCATGACATTTTCATCATCAAAAGGCAGAAAACCACACAGCAGAGCATACAGCAGTACTCCCATGCTCCAAATATCTGCCTAAAAACACAAAAGTGATTTGGCTTAGTGATAGATCATATTGTCCAGCTTTGGCTAAATCCATATACAACTAATGAGAAGCAGCACTCTGCCTTCTGGACAGAAATCTTACATTTTCTAGTGCAAGCATACAATTTGAATTCAGTTATCCTTCTGCTGAAACTAGAGCACTATTTAAAATGCAAGCATCCTCCCTCAAGTCATCAGAAACAGGTTTTTCAAATTCTGATAGCAAAAGAAATTATTGCATTATGTTTAATATACAAGCATATTCACTTGAGAAAACACATTCAAACTTATCAGAAGGAACTGGTAAAGTAGCACCTATACGCTAAAGCAGCATACAACCACTTTAAAGCTCTGCAAGATGCTATTTGTACGAGCATGAACAAGGTCTCACCGATACCAAGATTTTCACTAAAAACAAAGAATACAGAGGTCTGAAACACATTGGAGTCAAAAAGAAAGTGCTCAAGTCCAACAGAGCAGTACAAAAACATGACAGGAAATACTCTGACATCATTGCTTATAAAGCAGCAATTTAGAACTTCTGAGGGGATTCTAGTTCTAATGGATTAGAATTGGAAGTAGCAGGCCCCAATGCTCTAGGTATGAACTTCAAGCAGGACATCAACATTTTTTCTTCCCGCATTTACTGCGTCGTACTACACAGCACAAAATGGAAAAGGTCTTCATACATTAACTTAAACAAGCCTGATAGTTCACTGAGCAAGACTGCACAAAAGTGTGGGAGACATGATAGGACATTAACAGAATCTAACACTTCTTGAAAAAGTGTGCTGCAAAGGAAAGAGCTAAGATATTGTCCTGCAGCATATAAAACAAAGCAACTTACGGAGACCCTGAAAGATTTGTCAGAGACGAACTAGGAAACAGCATAACCTGTGAAACCTGTGACCAATAGAGCGCATTATGTGTTATTCTGGTCTGTGACTTTTAAGGCCAGCTTCTCAGAATTACTTAGACTATATTATAGAGGAATCTTTGAGAGAGAAGTGTACATATCTGAAGCTCACAACCTTAAAAACTCCAGAGGAGAAAAAAGCAACTGTGCAACATACCTCTGAGCCAATATACGCTTTGCCTTGAATTAACTCTGGTGCTGCATAAGCTGGGCTTCCACAGCATGTGTTAAGATGATAATCAAGGCCACCCTAGAATACCACAGAAAACTCAGTCACACAGATACACTAGACCTAGACCGCATTAAAGTCTTCTAACAAAGAGCCATTAAAGGCCATGGTGGCCTCATTTTGCTTGCTGTGCATCTGAATTGACCTCCTCTTTTGTTTTGGTATTATCCATTAGTTCACTAAATGCAAATTGTTCAAGACCAAGCATCCTACAAATATTCAGCTACCGGACATCTCATTCACGCATTTCCTTCTAAAATTAACAGTCTTCAGCTCCTCATCTAACAATGGCAGTTCCTTTCACAATAGTGAAGGGAGTATGTTTCTGAAACTTGGGAGGATACGATCCAAGAGCTACTGGGCATGAGGCAACCTGGCTATCTATACCAATATTTAAGGAAATAGCTTCCTAACAAACTGGTGATTTTCACTGTTACATGTTAAATTTACCACAGGGAAAAAGACTTCTATAAAACAATTTTAAATACAGGAAACAATTCAAGTATATGGAACTAAGGTATCACTTGGTTGTCACCTGCCAAAAATATTTGCTTTTATCCATATTCTCCACATACACACAGATTTTTCAAGTAAAGACATATGTGGTTCAAAATATTAGAGAATGTGCACATCAGCTTATTTATATTCAGGTTTATTATACATACACTATAATCTACACATTAGAGTAAAATAAAAGATGAGATGCAAGAGGAGAAAAATAATTTAAGAGTTTTCTCCATCACATATGCAATTAAGGCTGTATCAGGTGTATTATGAACACACAAACAGCTTGAATGTAGGGGCTTAAGTCCCTTCAATTTCACTGTACCTACAAATTCCTTATACTCAGATGTCAAATACGTATCGCTAACATACTTTTATGTACTTAATATTTGACTTCGTTCTACTTTGTGAAAACAACTCATATTCCTACCTTTGGCTTTGCACAAAGTCCAAAGTCTGTTAGCTTCAAATTCTGTTCATCGTCAATGAGCAAATTTTCCTGATGTAAAAGAAAGTGATAATGAATGCTTTTCACATAATTGTCCAAGAAACCATTTTGTCTTTCACCTTATACTCTTCTTATTTCTTCCTGCCACTAGCAGCTAGATTTTTTTTCTTTTTTTGGAGATAAAAGTGCCAACCAAGGTCAGTGATTGGCCACGAAACTACTCTGGAGCTGGAGCACTTGCCCCTTGAGAGGAGACTGAGAATGACATTCAACCAAAAAATATTTGAAGAGTGATGGGGCATGAAACATCTCATAGCAATCTTTTCATATATCTAAAACAAGGGTATGAAGACATGTGTGTATGTATTCACAGAGTGATCAGACAGGCATAAGCTTAAACAACAGACATTCAAACTGGATGTAGGAAAGAGCTTTTTTCCTAATGATGGCAATGATGGACTGAAATTCATTCTATGCTAAAGTGACAAAAAAAGGATACAGGAAGGGCCAGTGGGGCTTGAAAATAGAGTAGTTTGAACATAAAGGTTCTCTCAAGGTACAAACTGAGAAGGGAAGAAAAAGGCTAATTGAAATCTAAGTTAAAACCATGGCTGTGCTTCATTCTTACCTAGCGTTTGTTAGATCCAGTCACATTCAGCTCTACTGAGGAATATAGTAGCAGCAAGTAGATATAATGCCCTTTCCAAATTACAGATAATGGCCTTCTATGCGTAAGATAATGAAAAAATGTAACTTATTTCAGCTATTAATGGTGAAATAAAAGACTATCTTGATTATTTATTGAATATTTTTAGTACTATACAGTCTTACTGGTTTCAGATCCCTGTGAGCATATCCCTGACTGTGAACATAAGCAATCGCTGCAACAATCTGTCGAAAAAATACACGAGCTTCCTCTTCTGAAAGGCGGTCCTTAGAAATGATGTAATCAAACAGCTCTCCTCCAGGACAATACTATACGACAACAAGAAAAAGTATTTGAGAATATATTTAATCTACTACTGAGGCATAGGTTACAGTCAATGCAGGGAAGCCTGGGCAGCAATTAGAGTGAATCATTTCATCCTCTTTGCCTCATTACTGTAGAAACCCAAATGTACCAAATCCAAATATATCACATACCATCTTATTTGGCAGACCAAACACATTTAAAAGTATCAACTATAAAGATTCAAGCAAGTGTCAGACATAATACAGATCACAGTGAGATGATGAAATTTGGCTTCTTCAGGCTCCTGCAGTCGATAGCTTATAATACTGAACCATGAACACTGTTACTATGAACATTTGATAGCAGTTTTCACAAGAAGTTAGAAGACACAACTGATCAATGTACGTGTTCAGAATGTGTTTAGAATACCTCAGCTTAAACTTTATCATTTACTGCTAAAGCTAAGAACAGTAAGCTTAACCATTGGCAAAAGCATGAATAACAGAACACTTACTTCTAAGACCATGAATATTTTCTTGGATGTTTCTATCACATGATACAGCTGGCAAACATGTTGGTGACTTAAACTCTTCATGGCATCAATTTCTATTTGAACACGAGGCAAGTCATCCTAGGAGACAAGATTCTTGAATCTGACTACTTTTATATACTGCATTGTAGTAAGCCATCACAAAATAAAAACTGCATATAAGTGACACATGAGCCAACTTCTTGATTTCAGCTCAGCAAAAACTTTGGTATTACTCCTCCAGAATTCCGGCACACTTGCCAGTAAAATTTGGAGAGACAAATCTACTATTTTGTGGTATTTCTAGTATATTGTGGTTGTGTTAGTTTTTGATTAGATTGATTTAATAGTTTTTTAACTAAATCAATTTTCCACCAAGAGAATACTGTGCACAGAGTTTATGTCCCTCAGCACCACAAAGCAGGCAGGTCTACATATGACACCCCGCATTCTTGAAAACTGCCTAAGATACACAACATTACCAACTTTCATGCATCCCCACTTACCCCGAGAGATAGCTTGTCCATGATTTTTACTGCAACCTTTTCACCAGTGAGACGATGTTTTGCAAGTTTAACCTTGGCAAATCCACCTGAAATCCAAAGAGACAGATTTAAACATAAACATGACCACACACTTCCTTCCTTATCATCTCTCAGTTACACTAAGGCACATGGCATACAAAGTTTGCAACAACTTAATTACAGGAAGAAGTCATGTTATCAACTTTTAACTATAATTTCAAGATTCTCCTCAAAAAAAGTTGACATCACATCCACAGATTTTTAAAAAATACAGTCTACATTGTCATAAACATGCATTAAGTCATAAACAGTCAAAAGATCAATAATAGCGCCTGATTCATGCTCAGACTAGACCCACCTGTTCCAATCGTTTCATATAGCTTGTAATACTGGAGAATTTCCCCATATTCATCTGCAGCCATCTCAAGGCCAGTAAAGACCCACACGTCTTCAAAGAACCTGCAAAGGGAAAGCTTAACTCATGTTTCCTTATGCTAGGCATATTAACAAGCTTGAAAGGAGTATGAAAGGAGCAGCTCCAGCTTAGCAGCCCCCTATGCTTGATATCTTTCTGTAAGCTTACTAAATGAGGGCTGTTGAATGCCCTCAGGTTAAGGAAGCAAGAACTTCCTTTTTTAAGAGCAAAACCCTAGAAGACAGCGCAAAGACCAGCTGCCGTTACCACCGCAGCGGTACGGTTACGCTGGGTGCCCTAAGGCGGCTGCCACGCGGAAACGCGACCTCCTACCGCTACGGCGGGCTGCTCCACTTTGGGGACCGGGCCCAGCCGAGAGGTGGCCGCCCTAGAGCTTCTCCCGCGCCAGCTACCGACCCCCGGGGCGAGAGGAGTTGCCGACCGAGAGCCACTAGCTTCCTGCGGGCGCCCGCTCGGCGCTGCGTCTGCCCGCGAAGCACGGGCACGGGAGGAGGGACGGGAAAGAGGAGCGAGGAACGCAGCGCGGGCGTTATCGTTCAAACACCGCGGCGGGCGGCCCACATCCGGCCAGGCCCGCCGAGCGGCCAATCAGCACTGCAGGCCTGGCCGGAAAGGGGCGAGCACCAGCTTTGCACTATGGGAAGAAGGTCGGTGCATTGTGGAGAGAAGGGTGGCAGCATAGTATAGGCGCCATGCTGGAAGGGTCAGCGCGCCTGCGCGGTGCTCTCTCGGCTATGTGGGGCTGATGACGTCTGCTCACCACCCTAATAAACTAACGATAAATCTATTGCTGGGGAATTTGCCGAGTGCTGAGGGGAGGGTGCTGCGGAGCAAAGCTGCATTTGACAGCTTATGTCCAGCCCCTGCTGGAGGGGCCACTGCCCTTTACACTCCCATGCCAGTGTCTGGGATCACCCAGCTCATCCCTGTGATATCCTTCCACAGGATCTCCTGCGACATCCATCTCCAGTCACTCACGTGGGGGCTGTGAGGGTGTCTTCAGCCCTCAAGAGCGGTGCCTGTAGCTGAAGGGCCTTAATGTCCCAGCAACATGCAAGGAGAGATGTCATTTCCATGGCCCCTTGTGACTTGCTATGCATGGCGCTTGCCAAGGCTTCCTAGCTGTCCTGTCCACATCAAAAGAGCCATGGGACTCCATGAGCATCCTTGAGCACAGCCCAGAAGCCAGTGAGACCTCAAGAGACACAGGCAACCTAGCCTGGCATTCCCATCCTTGCTGGCTGCAAAATCAGCCCTAGCTGGGAGAGCATGTGCTGCTGGGCATGTGTGATTGACGCAGCAGAATGGTTGTGGGGGACAGAAGCAAGGTGGTTTCCTTCAAAGAAAGTTCCAGTGTGTAGCAAGCACTGCTGGACATGACCAGGTCCCTGGGTAGTGCCTGGCAGGGCCTAGGATGCTGCCCTGCAGTGCCTGATGCCTACGCTCTGACCCAGAGAACCCTTGCTTAAGGCTGCCCAGAAAATTACAGGCCAGTCGACCTCACCTCCAGCCCAGAAAGGTGATGGAACCTTTTTTCCTTTTGCCATCTCTAAGCATGTGGAGGAAAAGAAGGTGGAAATTATGCTTAACCATTGTGTATGATGAGATAACTGGCTGGGTAGATGAGGGTACCACTGGCTGTTTTTTGCCTTGACTTGCCAAAAGCAAGACTTTTGACACAGTTTTCCACCCCATCCTTATAGGCAAGCTCAGGCCCTGCAGCCAATGAAGTCCCTGGAGCTTCCCCTCCTCGTTACTGGCTGGGTTTCCAACAGCTCTGGCAGCACACACCCCTCCAGGCTTCTGCTCCGTGTGATACTTCCTGCAGCTGAGAGGGCTCCATTATACCAGGACCTACCTCCAGGACCTCTGGAGCTCCCCACAGCCACATGGGCTGTTCCTGGCTGGCACGGGGGAGCCCTGTTCCAGTGCACGCAGCATAGATTCCCCTCATCTCCTGCATACAGGATGCCAACACTGAGATCTGCTAGGACCCACGTGCAGCCCAGAGTCTCTGCAAAGCTCTGTGCGGAGAGACATCCCTCACTAGGGATTTCACTCCGTTGCATTGCAGCATGTTTTCAGCACTCGTGGAGGTGTGGCCAGTCCTCCCACAGCAGGGAGGAGAGTGCAGCTGCGCCTTGGCTCTGCTGGGCTCTGCTGCAGCAACAGCACAGCTTGGTCAAAGTGGAGTTATTTTTTGAAGAGACTCTGGGATTGCACACGGCTCACAGGCTGGTCTCTTGAAGCTCCCTCTGGAACTCCAGTTGCTCACCCACTTCCACCAGTGGGTATCACTGGAATCGAGGAATGGGAAGTAGTGGAATGATGTTGCTGTGCTGAGCTTCCCCTGGCCGTCCTGCGTTCCGCTGGGCTTCCTTGCGTGCAGGCAGCTGCTGTGGCCTAAGGCAGCATGCCCTGCCCTTGGACAGGGAGCTGTTGTGTGCCTATGCTTCTTCTTGCTCTCCTTTGCTGCCTTTGCTTGTCCCCATCCAAAGGAGGCGGCGTGTCCTAGGTGCTCTGCGTCGGGGCGCCGCCAGGGGGCATCCTGAGGGCAATTTACAGCAAGCATTGGGCTGCTGCCATGGAAAAGCTCGAGGTGAACGCTGAAGCAGAGTAGTCTGCCCGCCACTGACAGCCAAACAGAGGGATGTGGAGCAAGCTCAGTAGCACAGGTGCAAGGGCTAGTGCTGAGAGTCACCCTAAGTCTGTCTTACAACCTAGCCCAGGGACAGCCCAGGTGTGTCCATTGCCCCTGCATCAAGAAGATGTACTGTGAATCCCTTACCCTACATAGGCTGCTTGCAGAGAAGCTCCAACCTGTCTGCCTTGGCACACAGACCCTTGGAAGTTACGTCTTTATTCTCTTTGCAGGTAATGCCCTTCCTCAATGCTCATGTTGCTCTGGCTTGTCTGTTATGTGATTTACATGCATGGGTCTCTAAGGGGCCCCTCTCTGGGAAGGGCCCGTCAGGATGGCTGGAGGGACAGGCTCCTGCAGTAGTTCTGAACCATAGAGGTTTTATTCCTTTTGGACTTGGGGCAATTTGAAAGGAAAGAGGATTGCTCCCTTCACAAGGGAACCCTGTAAAGTAGAGAGATTCCTGCTGGCTGCCTCTCGAGAAAGCTAACAAACGTAAAGAGATTGTAGTGATCTCTGTGCTGGCAACACACAGCACAGCACAGCAACCTGGACAAACCAAGATATTCAGAGCAGAATAATAGGATAATCAGAGGAACTAAGAAAACAGGAAACAGGAAAGTGGATGGATGAAGCTACAACAAAAGTGGCATTGTTCACAGCCATAGGCATCCTGGTTGCGGAAAGAACCTTAAAAATCCAAGCACCAAGAAAACAGCAAAAGAGGCTGGCTGAGTTAAAGAGACTTCTGATGCGTGGTGGGTAAGCCCAGTGAGACAGGGTGTCATGTCTGCACCAATAAGGAGGGAGTTGATGGAATGTAACTGAAGCATAGTTACAGCAAAGGCTGTAACTGAAACACTGCAGAGTTGCACAGTGGCGACCAACAGGATTGCCAGAAGTGTTACACAATGTTGTGCAATCTACACCAAGGCTAATCCTAAAATTAAAAGGAAACCTTCTCAGGAGGTGAAAAGAGGTTTTACACTTTACCAGTAGGTTGATTTTAAATTGTCATGGATCACAACATCACACAATTGTTGTGGCTGAAAAAGACTCTTAAGATCATCAAGTCCAACCACAGACCTTTCAACACCATACCTGCTAAGCTATGTCCCTAAGTGTCTCCTTAAGGCATTCCTTTAGCATTGCCAGGGATGGTGGCTCCACCACTTCCCTGGGCAGCCTCTTCCAATGTTTCACCACTCTTTCTGTGTAGAAATTCTCTCTAATGTCTAACCTGAGCTTCCTCTGGTGCTATTGGTAGTAACTGTGGAGAAGAGATTGATCCCCATCTCCCCATCTTTGTACAACCTCCTTTCAGGTAGTTGTAGAGAGCACCTCTTCTCCAGACAAAAGAATGCCAGCTCCCTCAGCTGCTCCTCCTGAGGTCTGCCCTCTAGACCCTTCTCCAGCTTTCTTGCTCTTCTTTGGACACACTGCAACAGCTCCAGGTCTTTCTTGGAGTGAGGGGCCCAAAAGGAAACAGTATTGAAGGTGTGGCCTCACGAGCACCCAGTACAGGGAGAAAAGTACTGGGAATGTCAGTCTTTAACAGGACACATTTTCAGGCTGCCCTGAGGCCTTGCCATGTCACACCAATAAGGCAAGGGAGGTGAGTAGAGTGTTGTTGCTTGAGGCATTCTAGCAAGATACGAAGTACCAGAGGGGTACCTCCAGAGTCCCTTCTGATCAAGCACCTCATTTAATTACAAGAATCTTTCAAATTAAAAGAGAAGCTTTGTAACTTTAGTGCATTGGTAGGAGAGGCCCTACCAGGTACCCGAGCTCCCAGGAGAAAGGCATGTAAAAGCTATTTCAGACTTGATGTTGCCCTGACTTTCTTCATCAAAAAAGGGTCAAAGAGGCTCAAAAGACCCTTTTTAGGGAAGAGTGGTGCCAGAGGGAATGATGCAGGTGGTTCCGCACATGCAGCTGGTCACTGTTGGCAGTGCTGGCTTAGAGCTCATTTACCAACAGCCTCCTGATCTTCTTCCTTGCTTGTCCCATTGTGCCATGCAGCACACATGCCCTCCCATCTCCCTAGCTGAGTAAGTCATTCTGCTACCTGTCTGTGGAATGGATACCCATTGGTACAAAAGAAACATTAGTGAGATTGTTCCTTTTCAGGCATGCCCTTGGAAGCTTCCTGACCTGCCGGAGAGACATGGGTGCTGTCTTGAGGATCACTTTGTCCTCTCTTGCCCCTGCCTGAGTGCATGTATTTAGAAGGGGAGCGCCTCAGTATTCAGGAGAGCAGAGGTCCCTGCTGCCTGTGGGGAATACTTTTTGGCCCAATGATGTCCTATGCTCTGCTCTTCTCCCTAACCATTCTCCAAAGTACTACACTTGCGGAAAAAAAAAAAAAAAAAAAAAAAAAGGAATTGGGAAGAAAAACAAAAAGAAGATGAAGGAAAAACAAAGGAAAGAGAAAAGAAGGAAAAGAAATAGAAAAAAAAAAGATAAAGGAAACACAACAAGGAAAAGAAACAGAAGAAAAAGGAAAAGAGGAGGAGAGCACTCCTCGGCCTGCAGGTCTGCACACGTGAGCAGCTGCAGCACCCAGAGAGCAGCGTGTGAGAGCCGGGCAGGCCCTGCAGGACACCCGCCCCATTCACAGCTGTGCCCAGGGCACCAGCTCCACACACAGCCTGTCTGCAGGTGCCAGTGCTGCCGCAGGGCCCACACCCCCCCTCCCCCATTT